>SNQJ01S0014229.1:176569-224127 GCA_010110895.2 Picea sitchensis
TCGGAAAGCGGGAGCATCAAGGAGCACGTGGACACCATCCGGAGCGGGCGAACAGGCCAAGGTATGTTTTTATTTTGGATGAATGCTAGTCTGTGTTTGCGTCTGAAAATTTAGATGGCTGTGTTTTTATTTGGATGAATGCTTAAGTTTTGTGATAAAGATTAGTTTAGAATGGTTGCAATGAACCTCAGGAATCGACCCCTTTTTATGTTGTAAGAATGTTAGCAGGGCAGTTTATGGTTCTTCGTTTTTGGCACCGTTTTAGGGTTCTGGCAATTTTGCTTGGGGTTTATGGTTATTGTACTTGGGTCCCTGGGTGTATAAATCTTCTTGGGCGTTTGCATTCATTGCCTTTTTACATTACAACCCAAAATCATTTTTCCTTCTGCCATGGGCGTTTTACATTTGGTTGGGGGGGGCGTTCATAACTGACTGGGGTCGTGTTAATATGGCTATGAATGTATAGCCATTTCGTTTTGAAAAATCATTTCGTTTTTTTTGGTGTTTGGTACAGTTTAGGGTTTCTGGTAAATCTGTTTTAGGTTTATGGGTACTGTATTGATTCTGGGTGTTTTTTTTTTATTAATGGGGGCGACTGATGTTATTGTGGGCGTTTCCTGTTAATGGGGGCGTGTTAAAATTTCTTGGGCGTTTTATATTCAGCGGGAGTCTTTTTTTTATATTAATGGGGGCGACTGATGTTATTGTGGGCGTTCCCTTTTAATGGGGGCGTGTTAGAATTTCTGAGGCGTTTTATATTTAGCGGGTGTTTTTTTTTATATTAATGAGGGCGTCTGATGTTATTGTGGGCATTTCCTGTTAATGGGGGCGTGTTAAAATTTTGGGGTGTTTTTACAGTGATGGGGGTGTTTGATTGACTGTGGGAGGATTAGATGCTTGGGCATGGCATTCACTGTCGTTTTGCTTTACAACCCAGAAACCAGAATGATATGTTTCACTGCCCTCTTAAATTATTCCCAAACTTGTCCTGGGTTATTCCGAGTTTGCTTTATGAGCTGAATCTCATAATTTCATAAACATTTATTCTTTATTCATATTCATATTTCTGCTCACTATATTCAGATGTGGAATCTATTTAGGTTGGGTACTTCGGTTATCATTTGACTGGGAATGCGTTTAAGTTTTTAACTTGTTTTTAAACTATTCCTGGTGTCAAAAACTTCCAATTCTTTATTGGTGCATGGGGATTACCTGGTGAACCGCTTCTTTACCAAGTGGCCATTTATAATGTACCAGCTTCTGCTTCTTTAACACTTTACCACCGCTAACCATATCAAGGGTTTTTACTGCGACGCGTTTCCTCAACTGAATGGTGTTATGGCGGCGTGGTAATCCTGGGTACTGCTAACCATATCGAGGTTTTTTTTACTGCAACATGTTTCCTCATATGAACGGTGCTATGGCGGTGCAGTAATCCTCAGTTTTATCCATCTTGACTTGAATTTTCTATGGATGTCCAAGTGTTTATTATAGATGCGGTGAACGATATACATAGCTTTTCCTTCTAATAAAAAACATTGCTCGTGTTTTTGTTTGAACTGAAGATATGACAATATATTTGTGGTTGTATTAAGTATACGATAGTATGACCAAGCAACCATTTTTGTATTCTTCCAGCTGAAGGCAGCCCCCCACATATACATACATATCACTTAGTAACTTCAGCATCAACACGGACCTCAACACAAATTTCCAGTTTGTTGTAAATGTAAGGGCCCGAAATCCGAACACGAAGATCAACATATATTATCTAAACAACAACCCTCTCGCCGCTCTATTTATTCCACTTTGGGTGCTGGGACTGCGTATAGGATCCGTGATCAACGTAAACTTAGTTTAATGATATTTAAATGTTGTTAAAAAAAAAGTTTTGTAAAACAAAGTTTAATGCTAGCTTAAACACTTTGTGGTATTTCAAGAAATGTTTAGGGTGGAATATAGATTTCAATTAGAAACACATAAAATACCATGGTTTATATTATTTTTTTCCCTCTATCTTTAAATTTTCAAAAATGTGTTTGTCTAATTTTAAATTTGGAAACTGATTTCAATTATTGACTCAACTGTAATGTTGGAATTATTGTCTTTGATTTCAAAGAAATCTAATAAATGGAATTATTAGTTAAGGAAATGCTATTTAATAAATCGTCTTATGTTGGAATGTGTGATTTATCATGTGAGGAATTGATAGTGTAATCTAATGCCATATATCGGAATGTTAAAGGCTTGATCATTAGTATAATGTCCTTGCAGCTTAGATGGTTAACTTGCGAAGTCCTTATATCATAATGTAATGATKCTARCGCTAGGGTGAAGTCATTGTAGTTTACCATGAATTTAGTTAGGAATTGYGAAGTCTTTATATCACCAAGGTAATGATGCTAACCCTCATGGGATGATTGATAATGTAAATTTGCATTGATGGCGTCAAATTATTTTAGGATAATTTGTTAATTATTGAGCTGTAGTGAAAGATTAATTGTTGCTTATTGCGTTAAAACACATGTACAACCATTCACTATATTTATGATTACAATTGATGACTTTTTATCTTGTTAGATGTTAAACCAGTCAAAGCTTCAGTATTGTACTATAGGAGTCCCTTGAATGTGTTTTAGAGGGTACCTTGATGACGATTTATGATTAGAGTTGCGCAAAGGAATGACTTTAAGACTCATATAGCTCATAGTCCCTTGTTAAATTAAGATTGCGTTGGGTCGTAAAACTTTGTGTGTTGGTCGGCTTGTGTCGGGCGGGAGGTGGACACCCCTAGGTAGCCTTAGGAGTTATGTCTGTGTGTGATTTTAGTGTAAAGAATCCAGTGCCGTATCAAGAGTCTCGGGCCCTTTGAAGGCAGGGTTTCCACTCTTGCGACACACCTGATGGATATTACTAGTTTCTGCCTGAGCAGTCGGCCAGGAGCCTATCTGACCTTCTCTCTCTCTGGAGCGGAGAACTAAGATTAAACGCCCTGCTTTCCTTTGCAGAAATAGTAAGATCTACTACCATGGATTCTTCCCTCTGTGTTCGTACTGGGCACAACCCAGTATGTCTTTAGATGTTGCATTGTGCACCCTATGTCCTTGGTCGTTATTGTTGCAGTTACCTGTAGTGCGCCTTATGTCTTGGGTCGTTCATTGCATGCAACTCTTGTTGTGCGTCATGTCTTCTTGTTGTGATCCTCGTGGTTGTGTATTGTTAGTCATCGGGTGGTGACATAGAGTCATGTGTGTCTGTTCCTTTCTACCCACGCGCACACACTTTAAAAAAACAAAAAACTTGCACCTGTTGTCAGAGTCGTTGTCGTAGCGAGGAGGGTCGTTACATGTTTGAAGAACTTGATTGTTGAAAAACTCAAATTTTCTTTCGCTACACTATTTTAGCCTCTATAAGCTATCTGCATAGACTTTTCTGATATTCTTTGAGATAAAAGACGAATCCCTGGGTTGATAAATTAATGTTAAACTAAGGTTGTTTTTAGACATCTTTAGAGTCCAACATTTTGGCGCTGTTGTCGGGGAAGAATGTCAAAGGTAGCATAGATTGTGCCTCTGGAAAATGAGGTATTGAAGACGGAAGGTAAGAACCTATGCAGACAATAAGTAATATGCTTATACCAGCGCCTACCTCCAGCTGACACATTAAGAGGTTGCATAGGTGTTTTTTTTTTTTTTTCCTTTTTCGATTTTTTTCCTTTTTGTTGTGTGAAGTGTGTATGACTAAGAAGAAAGATCTTGAAAAACCAAAACCTCCACCAAAAATTACTAAACCCCAGGGCGCGGTGCTCTCTGGAAGAAGCACTTTCATAGATGACATCATCCGAAAAGCAGAATCTCAAGCCTCGGTTGGACCTAGAAAAGGATCCACCCGAATCCCTCAAGTGGCAGCTTCACCAACTACAACCCACACCGAGATTCATAGAAAAACTGAAGGGAATGAGCTAAGTTTTCAGATCACAGATATTCCACCCCTCAACCCTTTAGGAGAGGGAAACTCTTGTAATCTGGAGGAAGGAGAAGGAGAAACTAGTGGGATAACTAAGACAGACCCACCACCCAATCCTGAATCTCCTGCAAATGAAGAAGGCATACATGAAATTCCAGAAAGAGGGAGTGCAATTAGATCCCATAGAAGATCATATAACCAATCAATTCAAATAAAATATCTGGATCAAGAAATCCCTAAATATTTTTGGCATATTTTCGATCAAATGACACAACCAAATCCACAACGTCCCCAGACTTCCACTTTGGAATATTCGATAGTTGATCCAATTGCCAATGCCCCCATGAAGGCTATTCCCCTACAAAAGCTGCCAACCTTTCATGGATTAATCTCAGAAGACCCAGACGCATTCTTATTTGAATTTGATGTGCTATGTAGAGGATATGATTACACCTCTGAACCCCAAAAATTAAAATTGTTCCCCTCCACTTTGAAAGGAACAGCTCTACGTTGGTTCATGGGATTAGGGGGAGGAACTATAAACTCATGGGATGAAATGAAACAAGCCTTCTTGACAAAATATCAGGATTATTGTAGATCTAGAGACTTAAAAGATGAAATCTTTCAAATGGTTGCAAAAGAAAATGAATCATTAGAAAAATATGTAGAGAGATTTCAATATAATTTACAAAGATCACCCAATGGCACGCTACTAGGGGAAGTACTTAAGGCAACTCTGATTAAAGGTATGAAAGATGAATGGGTAGAAACATTGAATTTAATGGGGAAAGGTGATATTTATCAAGAAACTTATGATGACATTGTCCTATTGTGCATCAGGTGCTCAAGAGGAAGTTCATGGACCAGATCAGGGATACATACCCCCTTCACCAGAAATAACAATATTACCAATGAGGGTGTTACTCGAGCTAAAGTTGGTAATCTCTTAGAAAACTTTAAAACAAACATTCTGAGCACTCTGACTACACAATTGGATTTGTTGCAGGCCAAACAAAAAAAAATAGAAGAAGAACAAACGTTAGCCATATTTTGCCACAGGTGCAGAAGGAAACATGGTCCAAGGGATTGCCCTTTGGATGTGGTCCAGGTTTGCTCTATCTGTGCCAAGGATCATGAAACAGAACAATGCCCATTGCTTCTTGGACTGAAAGTTGTCTTTAGGGAAGCAGAAGAAGAAACAAAACCATTATATCTAATGGCTCAGCATTGTAAATGGAAGAATCGACCCCCAAATACATTGCAGGACCCTTTCTCTTTCTTCTCCGGACAACATAACCAACAAGCTCCTAGTAGCACATGGCAGGGTCAGCCGTTTACTAATCAAAACTGGCAACCCCAGCAATATCCACCTGCAAATCCCACTTGGAAAAACCAACCCACTGTAATCCCTGCTTGGCAGAATCAACCAACTACAACTTCTACCTGGCCTAACTCACAATATCCCACCTCATCCTGGAAAAACTCCAATAACAACATTTACCCTTCACAGTGGCCCAACATGAATGCCCAAAACCCAAATTGGAATCAGAATTGGCAGCGCCCCGTGGGGATAAACAATCAACCCATGGGGATGGCCTCTCAAACTCAACCTATGTTACAAGCCCCATTTCAGTTGTCCCAAAATCCACAATTCCAATTGCGCCCTCAACTACCAGCCCAACCTCACCCAAATCCAAATAACAGACCGATTCATCTCGTCCAGATTATGAAAAATGGAGAAGGAGAGATCAGCTTGGTAGGATGCAACGAACTACGATTAAGGTCGGGACGAATAATATCCCCTGAAGAAAATGATGTTTTTGAAGGGCAGGAGAAAGAACCAACAACAACACCTTTGACTGTGGAAATAACAGAAGAAATCAAGCGGGGGGGAGACACAGTCGAATCACAAGATCCTGATAAGGGTGCAACACCCTCCCCTCCGTTCCTTGAAAGATTAATGATAGAAAAACCGACCGTATATCCCAACTTCGACCTTGTAGGGGAACTCAAGAATTTATATATCAAGACTCCACTCCTGCAAGCTCTTCAAGACATCCCCATCTACGCAAAAACAATCAAAGGGCTATGTGGTAGAAAACCCGTCAGAAAAATAAAAAATCCATCATCAACAGTCCACGTGGTAGGAGCCTTATCTGATCTAACTTTAGGTAGACAAGAACCAGTTAAATATGCAGATCCGAGGAATCCCATAGTAACAGTTCATATCCAGGGCTTCTCTTTTCCCAATACACTAGTTGATTTGGGAGAAGACATCAACATCCTGACTATGGAAACTTGCAATACCCTGGGTTTCAACTCCTTCGAACCCACAACATTAATGTTGCAGTTGGCAGACCGATCAGTAGTTCGACCAGTTGGTACATTACATGATATAGCCATCTCTGTCGACTCTTGGGAATATTCGACAGACTTCCTCATCATCAATCCAAAAGGTGGACTTGAAGGGCATCCATTGATACTGGGCATGCCATGGCTTGCAACAACATATGCGTACATAGGATGCTGAACAAGAAATATGACAATCACTAGAGGGGGTATCATGAAGAACCTCATTTTATATCCTCCTGCTAAACCTAGTCCAACTTTCGTATATCCACAATTTCCACCACCACGATACCTAGAGAGGGATTTACGAGCCCCTCTTACGCAGGAAGAATCCCTCAAACTTAAAAATCAGTTAGAGGATGACGTAATCAGTGGGTTTATCAATAATCTAGCCACCATGAGCAACCCGACCTGCCAAATGCTCCAAGTTGTTCTAGACTGTGAAGCATAGGGGGGCCTGCTGGAAGATTTAATGGAACAAAAAATTCCAACTATGGTCGTTCATAACCACAAACCCATCGAGATCGCACCCGGGAGGCCTCTAAACATCAATGCCAATTTAGATGAACAACAACAACAAAAGTTAATTCATGTTCTCTCCAAATACCAACAAGATTTTGCATGGGAATATTCTGATATGAAAGGTATTGATCCACAACTCTGTACACACCACATTTATGTTGAAAAAGAAGCCCGACCTATCCGCAACCACAGAGAAGATTAAATTCTCACCTTAGGGATATCGTTAAAGAAGAATTACAAAAACTGTTGGACGTAAATTTTATATATCCCATCTCAGATAGTTGATGGGTTTCCCCACTAGTGATCATCCCAAATAAAAATGGGAAATGGCGCATTTGTGTCGACTACAGGGAACTTAACAAAGCCACTCAAAAATATCACTTCCCTTTGCCTTTCATTGACTAGGTCCTGGATACTTTGGCAGGAAAGAAATTCTTTTCTTTCCTAGACGGTTTTAGCAGGTACAATCAGATTCAGATTGCCCCAGAAGATCAAGATAAAACCACATTCACATGCCCCTAGGGAACTTTTTCATACAGAGTATTACCATTTGGACTTTGTAACGCTCCAGCCACCTTTCAAAGGGCCATCCTGAGCATATTCAACGATCTGATCAATGAAGGACTTGAAGTCCATATGGATGATTTCACTCCTTATGGCAACGATTTCGATCAAACACTGAATAACCTGGAGAAAATACTAGAACGATGTATCGCGACCAAGTTATGTTTAAGCCACGAAAAGTGTCACATGATGATGACAAAAGGTGTGGTACTAGGGCATTATATCTCTGCATATGGAATTAGGGTAGACCCAACAAAGATAGAGGTAATCCTTAATCTACCCACACCACACACACAAACTGAGGTACGTAGTTTCCTTGGCGCTTCAGGAAACTATCGTAGGTTTATGGAAAATTTTGCAAGAACCGCTGCACCTTTACATGATTTGACTGGTAATGTAGAATTTCAGTGGTCTGACAAGTGTGATGTGGCATTTGTAGGACTCAAAAAGTTTATCTCAACAACACCGGTGTTTAGGGGGCCAAATTGGAAAATACCATTCCACATCTCCACCGATGCATCAGATATTGCCATAGGCGCTATCCTCGGACAGGAGGAGGAGAAGAAACCTTACACCATTTATTTTATTAGCCATAATCTTAATCCATCTGAACTTAATTATACAATAACAGAGAAAGAGTTTTTAGCTGTTATACATGCCATCAATAAATTTCATCATTATATAACAGGCTATCTGGTCATTCTGTATACTGATCATTCTGCTATCAGATATCTGGCTAATAAACCAATTACTAATGGGCGGGTCACTCGATGGTTGTTATTATTGCAGGAATTTGATATCACCATCAAAGATCGACCCGGGAGAGAAAACCTTGTCACAGACTTCCTATCCCGCATACCCAAAACAGATGACTCCTTAACAGTCGAAGACCGATTTCCAGATGAGCATCTGTTTTCCATTACTACAAAGCCACCTTGGTACGCTGACATGGAAAATTACCTGGCAACAGGAAGATTACCGGCACATCTTTCATCGAAGGAAAGAAAGTTGATCGTCCAACATAGCGCGCGATTCGCCTGGATCAACAGATATTTCTTCCATACAGGAGCTGATCTCCAAATCCGCATATGCGTACGAGACGAAAAAATCTATGACATATTAAAAGCTAGACATGATGAGCCCTGTGGTGGGCACTTTGTAGACCGTAGGACTGGACACAAAATTCTGCAGATGGGCTATTATTGGCCCTCAATATTCAGAGATGCGAAGATATATGTCCAAACCTACGATAGTTATCAATAGATGGGAAAACCACGCCAGGCTGATGAAATGCCTTTGAAAGCACAAGTAGTCGTGGAACCATTTGAGAGATGGGCACTAGACTTCGTTGGCCCATTCAACCCAAAGTCAAATCAGAAGGCCTATATTCTAGTTGCAACGAACTACATGACTAAATGGGTAGAGGTAGAAAACTTGCCAAATGCAACAGAAGAAGTAGTCATCAAATTTCTTTTCAAATTATTCGTACGCTATGGACTACCAAGAGAGGTAATTACTGATGGGGGGTCACAATTTACAGCTCATAGAATCAGCACCACCCTGGATAATTATCATGTCAAACACATAATTACTTCTTCATATCATCCACAAGCAAATGGGCAAGTGGAAAGCACCAACAAAGTCCTGGAGGAAATCCTGACAAAGACTGTCTCAACAAACAGACAGAATTGGGCTTCTGAGCTCCCAAACGCCTTATGGGCTTATCGCAAAACATGGAATGATAACACTGGCTACTCTCCTTACCATTTAGTCTATGGAAAAGAACCCATCTTCCCAATCGAGTTTGAAATCAAGACTCTAAGGATGGCCCAGGAAATCTGACTGGATCTTACAAAAGCACATAAATAGCACCTTCAACAACTCAACGAATTGGATGAAGCACACTTGTTTGTTGCAGAGCGCACAATCATTATTCAGCAACAAAGATCGACCTGGCATGATAAACATATAAAGAAAAAACTATTTAAAAAAAGAGACTGGGCGCTCCTCTATGATTCCAGATTTCAGGATTTTCTGGGAAAATTACAGACACGGTGGCTAGGACCATACGAAATTAGTGAAGTCCATGATAATGAAATAGTTACGTTAAGCACCATTGACGGGTCCGGATCTCCATTTTGGGTCAATGGACACCGTCTACGACTCTATCATCGACCGTCGTCAAAAGAATCTTTCTACCAGGAGGTAAGTAAGGACCCTACCGTTCAAATTTTGACTGGTTGGGAAGGTAATCTAGCCACCCCAACTCCATAAATATTGAAATCTGCTGACACTATATATATTGTATATAATTTTGTTTAGCTTTTTATTTTTGACAGTCATTCCAGAAAATCAAAACTAGGGAGGATAACCATGATGAACTCAATTAGCACCCTTTTCTGTTCCGAACTCCCGCTTCGTCTCGTTACTCATACCCTGTCTTCTATAGAGAAATGAATGTGTCATGATTTAGCAGTGGTAATTGGGAAACTATAATGAAACTTATAATATTAACAAACCATCCATTACTTAATTTTGAAATAAACCAACTCATAAATGAACTTAGTTGATGAGGAATCAACCTTGAATTCAAGCAAAATACATACTAGGTTTCTACAAATTTAGATGGTTTGAACAGAACAATTGTTGTTCCTTTTGTGCACCTACTGTCCCTTTGAATGGAACAATTATTGTTCCTTTTGCGTGCCTGTTGTTCCTTTGAATGGAACAATTGTTGTTCCTTTTGCGCGCTTGTTGTTCCTTTTGCATGCCTACTATTCCTTTGAACGAAACAATTGTTGTTCCTTTTGCGCGCTTGTTGTTCCTTTTGCATGCTCGCTATTCCTTTGAAAAGAACAATTGCTATTCCTTTTGTGCACCTATTTTTCCTTTGAACGAAACAATTTCTATTCTTTTTTTGCACACCTATTGCTCATTTTGTCATTCCTTTCTTGCTGATAAAACACTAAACCTTTCTTTTGGGGTACAACTTTCACCAAAATAATTTTTCATCAACATTATTTCTAATGATCCATCATTATTTTGTGGACTATCTCCCATACCTTATCAAATTTCTTTTTGGATCACTTCCTTCAAAATATCTTAAACCTTGTTCATAATCTGTAACCACCATAATTCGTTTCTTTTCCCTTATATATTACACTTAAATGATACCTCGTGTTTATAACTAATAAGGAATCTGCGACACACTTTTACTTGGCATCCTTACACTTCTTTACGCCATCCCTTACTCTTAAGGATTAGACGAGCCTTCCTTCACACAATAATATAATAAATCAATAGAATGTCTTTCTTTTCCCACAAAGAATATGAGGTCTCATCACGAGCCATCCTATCATGATCATAGGATAATAACCTAAGTGACATTCCCACTATGACTACCACACCAGGGCAATGGCCTTTGACATTCTCTTTTGTCAAAGGACAAGAGGTTTCATCATGAGCCGGCTTGTTCACTTAAGTTACACTCTAGTGAGTGGAATTATCATCATCTGGATACTAAAACAGGGTAATGGTCTTTTTCGAAAAAACTTAAAAACTTTCCCCTAAAAATAAAATAAAAAATATTAATAATAAAAAAAATAATAAAAAAAATAAATAAATTTATACATCTATCAACAAAATATTTTTTTCTCTTTTTCCACAAAGAATAGGGGGTCTCATCACGAGCCAACCTACCACGATCATAGGATAATAACCTAAGTGACATTCCCACTATGGCCACCACACCAGGGCAATGGCCTTTGACATTCTCTTTTGTCAAAGGACAAGATCTCTCATCACGAGCCGACTTGATTCACCTAGGTTACAATCTAGTGAGTGGCATTATCACTATGGATACCAAACCAGGATAATGGTCTTTTTGGAAAATATAATTCAAACAAGTATCAAGGATACAGGCTCATCTTCGGGTTAAAAGGAAACCCTGTCGAGGCTATGGACGCCTACTGGCAACAATGGCTCTACCTGTGGTATGGAAGTTACCTTAAAACACCAAGTTTCTGCGTCTCTCTAGATTTCCTTCACTCAATAACGAGGCTATCATTTCGATTGTATTCAATAACACGGAAAAGTAACAACATTATGATATGTGGGATATTATTTAACTGAACAAGATTTAATTTATTCGGAGCATGTATCCTTAAAGCATTATTTTGGGTATAGGTATTTTCAAATTCCACAAACACAGATTAACATTTAATGATTACCGTTAAATATGATGTTCAAACATAAATCATTAATCCCCATTGGCGGCCACTGTACAATCATTACTTTTCACCACCAATACCTACACTCATTACTCTTCCCTACGCTGATGTTCGAGGTCGACCTTTCTATTAATAAGGGGAGTGGACGCTTGACACACTTCTCGATGCAGATAGTAATGATTCTAATAAATACCTTCATTTAGGTACATTTGTTGTCTCTGATAGTTTCTATTCTCGGTAATTTTTCCTCCAAAGATGGTCTAACCACCTCTACTACAATGAACGATAGTCGTCCATATTTTCTCACAAAATGGGTGGCAGAGGTGTGCGCAGGGAACCTACTTTACTAAATCTTACAGAGCAAGGGAGAGACATCTTGCATCAGCTGGGGTGGACAGAGTACTTCAACCGACTGCAAGGATATGACACGAATGTCACGCTTGAATTCTTTCAGAATCTGTAGGGGGGAAACTCTATGGTGCGGGGCATACAAATCATAGTCACCCCAGAAATCTTAGGAGAGGTCACATGCCTCCCTAATACAAGCATTTAGTGGACAGGATGATACACAGTATTAAAGGAAGTTGTGGAAACCTTCACAGACCCTGGGGAAGAATTGGATAAGAAAGGAAAAGGACTCAACCCCAGTACCCTCAGAGAACCATGGAAGGAACTTGCAGGGGTAATTCAGCGGTACATCACTTGTGATGGACGATATGATGTAATTCGACCTCTACACCTCAAATTGCTGGAAGCTTTAAAACAATGGTTAGTACTTAATCTACCTTTCTTTCTGAATGCCATATTACATGAGGTTGCTCTGAGAACACAAAAATTCAAGGACCCTGTTACTGTTATCAGCCACCACAGATTAGTTAAACTGATAAAAATTAAGGCACTGAGTCAAACTCAATTGACCTGGGATAACCTGATTGAGGCCAATAGACCTCCACAACTAGAGCAACCTGAATTATGCCATGAATAACAACCATAGGAAATCGAAGATAGACAGGCAGAGGAGACTACTACCCAAAGGGAAATCCCATATCCTCAAACTGAAGCTGAGGTAGATCCTGCCCAAATCACAGAGACCTAGACCTCAAAAACACAGGCATTAACAAAACAGAGGAAGAGAGAAACAACTGCCCCTACAACCATCATTTAGGCAAGGAAAAGAAGCAGACGAATTCAGGAAACAATTGAAGCAATTCAGGATACAACAAAATAGCCTGAAGAACTTCATAACTCTACAGAACAATATCCAAGCAAGAATGCTCAAGGAATTAGGTAAGAAGAACAAACCTTACAGAGGAATGATCAGGAAGACACCCAACTGAAATTATCACATCTGACAGAACAATTTATGAAGAGCTATGAGATAGAAATAGCCCAGGTTTTGGGAAGCTTGGGAACCTCACTTGACAGAGGCACAAATAATCCAAAAATACACCCAGAAAAACCCTCCTCTTCAAAACCAGTTGAAGATTTTCCTGATATTGAAATGTCTTTTCCTGAGGACAGAGCACAGGAAGAACCCCATTTCGAAACAAGAATCCCTCTTGGATAGACGGAACAATTGGAAGGAACAGAGGAACAACCATCTGCTGACCAGAATGAAGAAGGCCTTGAGACCTCCCATAAACAGAAATCAACCAAAAGCCATAAGAAAATTAAAAAGTTAAAAAAAGAAAATAAACTATTGAAGAAAAAGGCTAAGAAGACTGAAGTATTAAAGCAGAAGGTAGTTAAACTCAAGGAAATTATTAAGGAATTGAGGAAACAATTAGAATAGACAGATAAAGCCCACAGAAGAAAGAATAACAAAAGGGCCAGCGTACAAGGAATAAAACCTCTTTCTAAAGAAGTAGTCAGTACAAATTCTGTAGGGATACAGACAGACCCTGAAGAAATAGTAGTAGAAGAAACAGTAGCCCAGAATGAGGAAGCACCTCCTCTAGAGACACATGAAAATATGATAGCTACAGAAGCAATTGATGCTGAGGTGAAAACAACTCAACTCCTTGAGCAGAATGCTACCATCAGGAGATTGGAGGAGGAATTGATGCAGTCTCAACAAACCCTAATTCAAAACAGAAGTGATTTGTTGACTATGACAGAACATCAAGCACTCCAGTCCCAGAAACAGAGTATTATTGTGGACAGGTTGGAAGAAGAACTTACACAAGTCCAGCAAGCATTAACTCAATCCAGGGAAGAGATGAGCTCTATAGAAGAATACCAAGCATCTGAATCTCAAGCACAGAGTGTCACCATCGATAGACTAAAAGCAGAACTTACACAAGCCTATCAAGTATTTTCCCAACACCAACATGGAATGGTAACTAGGACTGAATATCAAAGGATTGTTAAAGAATTGAAGGACATGGAAACAACCTAGGGTGATTCCTATGCTGCGCTCACTAGAGCCCAAGAGAAGATAAAAAAGGTGCAAACCCAATTGGAAAAAGATTTGGATCAAATCAAGGAAATATGTGATGTCTACTCTGATGCTATTAATTGCATAGCTCCTGTCACCAATTACACGTTATTCTTGTTGGAACGATATTTGTTATTGAGAGTGAAGGTGATCAGAGCAGGAAAACCTATTTCTTTTGCCACTGTACCTGAGTTTATTTCATGTTTCAGAGAGCAGGATGAAAATGTACAATACTTTTTGTGTGAATTATACTTTCATAATTTCATTCTGGAAGACAACAGGGAAGATAACCCTGGCCCATTCATAGGTGATATACAGTTTCAGGCATTTTTGTCATTCACTCAGAATCAAGTCAGATGGGGTAAATCTCATAAAACCTTCCTAAAAAGGGAAGCTGGGTTGGATCTCTAGGTTAGTGGGGAGCCTCCAAAGTCCTTTCCAGCCATTATGCGACATAAATATTTTATGAAAAGGAAAGGGGTCATAGACTCCTTGTCCCCCATCCATCTACAGGTCATACGTTCAGGTATCACTCACTTTAGGGAGCTTAAGGAGGAAGCTCTTGCTGCTTCTAAACTAAGATGGGATGCCTCCTCCAGTGAAGTAAAGAGTAGGGAGCCCTTTGGGTATAGAAATTTCTTTGCAGCTACCTTCATAATAGAGAGGTATTCTAGATTTATCCAAGAGGAAGGGCCTTCTTGTATTGGGTGCAGATATAATCCCCCTATCATTTGGTTCCCTCCAGAAAGTTACCAAAAAGATTATCAAATTAACAAGAAGAGGGAGGATGCTGCTTTTGGAGAACTCAAAAGAAGCAATGGGCTTAGAAGGCCTGGTGAACCAACCTTTCCATCTTACAGCATTACTTCTTTACATGTAAAGTCTCAGCTTGCATGAGGACATGCAAGAAGGTAAGCTGGGGGTATGTTAGGTTATGAAAAAGGTATAAATATCTTCATTTTCCCCACATTTCATGATATTATTTTGATTGAATTTTCAGTTATTTAGAAGCAAATAGAATAGAAAATGAATAATATACCCTTTAGCGTTTATTGTTGGAGATTAGATTACATAGATTCTAAATATGATTGGAATTTTCTGGTTTTATTGTAGGATTGGTTAAATATTGTCGAACCCAAGATAACGAGGGGAATCTTGAAAATGCGCAAGCTATTGGAGGTTGAAGACTTTATGGCGCAAAGTAGGTTTAAAGATAATTGAGTTACTCATTGTAATAGTAAAGCAATCTTGAGGATCTCTTGATCCTCAGGATAGATTAATTTACCCGGATTATTGTAACATATAAGGGGTAAATAGATCTTGAAGAAGGGGGAGATTTGCACTCAAGAATAGAGAATATAGAATTGCTATGCATTAGCAGTTTTTGTAGAAATGTTGTACCAGATATGAAATCAATAGAAGCTTCAAGCCATTTTTCCATTTTTATATACTGAGTTTCAAATAACAATGCTTCTAAGGACCGAGGGCCCAGTCTGAAGGAGCTACTGTTCGATCTGTAATTGTATCAGCTCAAATTATTTCTTGTGATTCAATTCTATTTTATAGTAGTTAACAAATGCATAAGTGTGTTGATGGTTTCATGTCAATTGCAAGAAATAGAGATTCCTTGAAGTATTGAATGATTGTTGTTCCAATTCCTATTACTGAGATTGGATGCGTGAAGGTTCCTCATAAGTTCACATTGTTGTTCCTTTCATAAGTTTACATTTGTTGTTCCTTTTACTTAGGTTGCATTTGCCATTCCTTTTACTTATTTTACATTTGTTGTTCCTTTCCGCTAGAATATAGATGTTGTTCCTTTCAATAGAAATGTGATTGTGGTCTCTTTTAAGTTAGATTACAGTCTCTGTTCCTTTCCATAGATGGAGTAATTCACCTCTTTCTTTTCAACAATTTTGATTCATAATGATAGCAATTCTTGCAAGTCTTTATCTAGATTCAATTACTGCTCTTAGAATGAATTCAATAGATTAGCTAGTTCATTTCCTTTGGCATAGCTTTAGATTTCAATCCCTAGAATATTTAATGAATGTTTGAGGAACTTGATTGTTGACAAACTTAGATCTGCTTTCGCTACACGATTTTAGCCTCTATAAGCTATCTGCATAGACTTTGTCGATATTCTTTGAGATAAGAGACGAATCCTCGGGTTGATAAATTAATGTTAAACTAATGTTGTTTTTAGACATCTTTAGAGTCCAACAAAATCTCAATACTGAATTCAGATGTTATATCTGATACCATGCCACCTGCTGTAGATTCGGTCCGATCTTGGATGCAGATTTTTGAAATTTTGGAGCATGAAGTTAGGAATTACCTAGGTGATTTTGGAAACAAAAGGACTGAAAATAAACTTATAGATATAGCAGAGGCCAATCTCCATAAAATATCTACGCGACCGAAGCTCATGACATACAATGACATGATAAACTGGGCTCTGATGAACACCGATGTGCAGACCATAAGTATCACGAACCATCAAAAGTTCGTTGTCGGCTCGTTCAGGCCAACACATATTCAATTAATGTACAAGCTATCCCCTGTTTCCAAATATATTTATAATGTTGAATTCGTAGAAGAATTTCAAAGAAAGGAGTGTACAGAATTCGACCAAACATATACAGATATAATCAAAGGATGGTGGGGAATTCCAACAAAATTTAAATCTAATACCCATGGCGTTTATGCCACAACATCGTTAAATGAATATATGGTTTATATAGAAATGATGTTATGTAGACTATTTGGGAGGAAAATCCCTACCCATTTCCCTACGGTATGGGTGCCAATTATACACGAGGTAGCCAATGGTTACACTTTCAACTGGGGTAAGATTTTATTAGATAACCTAACCAAGGAGATTTCAGAGTACCAAACAACAAAGTCAAAGGGACAATCTGTGTCTTTTTATATGTCTGCATATATTATGGATGCTATCTGTTATATGACCCCTTCCCCTTTGATGAATTGGAACTGGAATCCAACCTGTGCCAAACCCATCCATTTCTATCACTCTCTACTATGGGAAGAGAAAGAAAAAGATTTCTTTTATGAGATTTGTCACTATGTAGTGAAACCTGTGCACCAAATATTGTATGGACAACCACCCCCTTGGATTTCAGAGCAAATCATGGGAAACCTCAAAACAATTGAAGATTGGTTTATTGAAGAGAATTTCTCTTATGTCAGAGTCTTCGGATGTTCAATTCCCCCCCATGATCTCCCTAACTTTCTTCCTGACAGATTGGTGTGCAAAGAAGTGGCATACCATATAATAACATGAGGCATTGGTACAGAGTTAAGAGAAGCTCAAAATAAATTCTGGCTAGCTTTTCCTATACAGATTGAGAGGTTTTCATTGCTTAATATTGGCCATTCCAAATTGGAAGCCATAGCATTAGAAGACATTAATTTGGTAGATCTTGAACTCAAAAATCATGACCCATATCAAATTGTGGGAAATTATCTAGCTCATTGCAACATGAAAACGTATGAGCATGAAGACTCCCCCTGTGATGACATATTCAAAGGAGCTAGAGCATATGAGGAAATATTAGAAAGAGTCCAGGCGTTACCCCCTAACCTGCAAACCATATTTCTTTCTTTCCAGAAGCACAGATGAAGTGGGTTGCCAAAGATACTACAGGGGGGATCAATAACCCCTCCTTCAGAACAAGAAAAAATACCTCCAGGTTTTGAATCAAAATCTCAAGATAAAGGGACTATAGAGGAGAACCCAAAGAATCCTGAAGTGTCTTGGCAAAGATCAGAAACTTCACAGACATAACATCCAGGGTATGAAATAGGATTTAAAGCCAAGACACCTTTAAATTCAAATCAAATGATTCCTCCTTTATCGTCAACTATTCTTGCAGATACTCCCAAAACAACAGAAGGAACACAACGCACGGAGTTAGGCAGTCCGATTATAGCCTTAACTCCTTTACAGTCAAGTTTTGGGACTCCCCATCTCAGAGCTATATATGTAAGTGATCTTGACACAATCCCTATTAAATAAATACCTTCCTCTGACTTCTTTTTTAGTAAGAAAAGGAAGGCTATAGTGAAACAAGAAATGCACTTGAAAGAAGGTACAATGGTAAAGAAGCACATGATACTTGTGGATGGACAAAATCTAGAAGAGGAAGACTTTTCCATGGAAGTAGCAGGCTCTTTTGGGGATTTTTCTATGGCCAACATATTCTCAGTTGATAATCTAAAATCAAGGCTGCAGCAGAAAAATCAAATGATAGCCTAGTTGCAAAGTCAAATAAAGAACACAAAGAAAAATATTAAAGATGAAATAAATAAAGGATTGGAACAGGACAAAGCTGTCGAAAAACAAGAGATTAAAATGCTCAAGTTTAGTTTAGATGAGATGTATAAGAAGATGCAGTCCAGTCAAGGACAGGTCATTCAAAAAGAGGAATTAGTAAAGCAGTTGCAAGATAAATTGAGTTCTACTGAAAGCCAGGTGGTAGATTTAACAGTATTTCAAGCCCAGACACTAGAGGTGCACCATAATATATAGGCAGAACAACAAATCCTATTTTCTAAAGTAGAGATCATTCAAAACCATTTTCGAGACATAAGTAAGTCATTGGAGAACATTGTTTTCAAAGAAAAAGAGGCTACAACAACCCGGATCACTTTCCAAAAGGTAGTCATATTTTCGGCTAAAGAAGAGGTACCGGTAGCTCCTAAATTAACTGTTACTGAATAGATCAAGGGTGATATCATGCTGAAGGTATGAGAGGCTAATATATCTGAAAGTAAGAAAATGGCCAAAGAGATAAAGGAAGAATGTGAAGAGATTTTTGGCTTATTAGATAAAAAATTGCTAGACATTGGAAAGGGCGATTGTCCTGGACTATTAGGACAGATCTATATTACAAGACATCAACTGAACCTAAAAGAGAGTTTGAATGAAACTCAAATTGAAATTTTGCAATTAAAACATGTTGATGTCACCCTAATGGATAGATGGTTGGTGAAACCGAATTTACAATTGCAATCAGTAAAGTTTGAAGATAAGAGGATTGAAGAAAATTTGTCAAAAATTCAGAGGAAGCTGTATTTGTTTGAAGCAAGGGATATGGAACAGCCTTCCCGAAGCTTAGTACATTTTCTTGGTAGGTGTGTTGAGTGTCTCGAACGAAATGAAGGAGATACTTCAAAGAGATAACAAAGAAACATATGCATGCTCATTTTGTCGAAGTGATAGAGAGGTAAAAGGTAATCGAGCGAAACGGTTCAAGTTTGTATTCTATAACCATTAGCACCTAGGAGTTAGGAAAATACCAACCGTTCAAGGTTGATGATTTTTGTATAAATATAACTTCAAAAGACTTAAAAAGGGATTTTTCTGGCTGATTATAGTAGAGAGACTTCTTTTTACAAGAATTAATGACAATGCAAAACGAAGATTCCATATCCTATCAACCCTGAGTTATGTGTTCCTCTATACTTTCATGTTCAACACCATTTCTTATATATCTTTGATGAATGTTTAAGCTACAATTTAGTACAACATCTACTGTAGTTATGCTTTATTTGGTCGTCTAATGGTTCACAAATTTTCCTCTGTGTTTGTTATTAGCAGGTGTTGGGCTCTAAATATGTCCTAAAGAAACCTCTATTCATTAGCCAAAGGTAGGCACTGGCACAAGCATTTTACTTGTATCCTACATAGGTTCTTACCTTCCATTTTCAATACCCGACCTCTAGAGATGAAACACTTATAAAGGAACAACAATCGTAAAGGGAACGACAATTTCTTCGTTCAAATGAACAACAACGATACTCAAAGGAACAACAATACCACAAAAGGAACGAAAATTGTTCCTTTCAAATGAACAACAACGATACTCAAAGGAACAACAGTTGTGCGAAAGGAACGGCAACTGTTCCTTTCAAATGAAAAACAACTACACTCAAAGGAACAACAGTCACGCGAAGGGAACACCAACCGTTCCTTTCAAATGAACAACAACTACACTCAAAGGAACAACAGTCGTTACATTGGGCTGAACTAATGTTGAATTAATTGCATTGTAGTATTTTGCCAACTATTTAATTTTTCAACCCGAGGAAGTATTTTATTTCAAAGTCACCGTGCACAATATATGCAAGCAACAAATTCCAATTAACACTATTATCTATTTAATAAAATAAAACACATAACTTAAAATCAATCAAATCTTCTCTTGCTTGAAAATACACTCAACTGAAATAAAATCACTACCACACTCTTACATAAATTAAAGGAGTATTAACAAAATGAAGTAACAACAACATGAATTGAATCTTAGTGTAACAACAATCTAATAAACAACACACAACTGTAAGCAATGATCAACTAATCATAAACCAAGATAAATTAAGACAATGAAAAGAAAAATACAAGTAAACGAATAAGACCAACACATACTAGATTGAGGGGGCCCTGCCTCACCTAGCATGCATGGCCAAAATACTTACAAGATCAAGAGAAGGTTGCACATAATTGCAGATCCATCAACTCCTTTGTATTATTGAAGAAAACTCATAAATTACATAAGTTCATCTCTTTATTACAAATAAATTCTATATAATTTCATGACTTCCCCTCTCCTGATTGAAGAGGTATTATTTATACAAATCAAATCCCCAAATCCCTGGGTTTCTCAAACAAATTGCTAAGTTTAGAGAACCGGTCGGAACTGTAAATCTGGAAAAATACTCTTTTAAAGTACCAACGATTTCTCTCAAACCGTAGCTCCAATTGGAAAAGGACCTATAGTGAACTCAATTGGGCCCATTCTGAACAAAACCCATGTCTCGGAATTTCTAGATTCATCCTCATATGCTCACAATATTCCACGCAAATTTGTGTCATCTTATTTGCCACGTTTTTCACTGAAACCGATTAACCATGAGCTGGAACTCACATGTGTCATTTGGAGGTTGGAACCTTGACTGCTGCAACTATTGCTACATAAAATCACTCATCAAACCATCATCAGAAAAATCATGCATAATATTTTTTAATTCATTAAAAATGAAGGAAGAATAATCATTATTAACCACTAAAGCATAACATGAATAATATGTCATTTTATGAGCATTTGTAGCAAATGTATGGAAAATGGAATGATAAATGAAAAATAATAGGATGAAGAAGGAATGGAATGGATGTCTATAGATGATGAGAATATGGACAAATATGTTACCCAACAACAGGCACAAATCCTGTGGATTATTCAGATCACTATATTTTTATGCTTCATTAAAGTTTCCTTTTCTATTTTCTTCTTCTGTTACAAAGTGAGATTCCTCCATGATTGATGCCTCACATTGTTTAAACAGCTTTATGTTTTCTTTCATCTCATTTATTATTTTCAAATTAACTCAGGAACGAGAAATGACCTCTAAAATAGTTATATTATTAATTCAAATTTGGGAACTTCTCTCATATGTTATAAATTAGAAACAACAAACCTAAAAAATAAAGTAACAAATCTTTTAATTTTCTTTCCTTCATGACTGTTCATGTTGCAAGACAACCTAATATAGAGCCCAAACTTACTGATCAAACCAACATCGCGTTAAACTTGTTTAATACTATCCTTGAGACGACCGCCACCCAGGTTGAACTTGAACGTTCATGGGCAACCATTGAATAGGACATAAGCACCTAGGAACAATTGGAAGCTAGACAAAGACAACTCAGAAACCAACCATAGATTCTTTACCTAAAGAACTGATTTCCTTTACATATACTAAAACCCTCTTTAATTTTGGATTCCTTGACAGTATACTTTAAACCCTGAAAGTATAAACTCAGGAACAACACAATAGACAATAGCAAGTAAAATAATTCGCTCAACTCTAATTATCAATCACATAATAACATAACGATTTATTTTCATCATTAGAGAAAATAACTGTAAAACATTGCATCAGATAACTTATCAATATATTTAATAGCTCTAACTCATTACAACATTCATTCATGAGATGAACTAAGAAATAGTTATTCTCCACATCCAATCATGCATGCATTGGATGAAAACACAACTTGTCTCTAGTCCTAAAAATGACTTCTCAATTAAAGGCAACACCGAAATAGTTCTTGACAAAACCAAAAATGAGGGTCTTAGCAGCAACCATCAACCTCTTCTAATAGGTCGATCCTCCTATTTATAACATACTACTAACTAAAAATAACTAGTAAAGTGAAACTAAGTAAAACAAAATCGCCACATGACGCTCTCTTTTGACAATTTTCTAAGAGTCATCTCAAGATATCACTTAAGTGGGTGACTCTTCTCGTACTCCGACCACTTGATGAATAGATCCTCACATGTGTTGGCATACACGAATCTATTTTGTTCCATTGGGGCCAAGTAAACTTCTCTTATCTCCACCACTTGCGCCAGATACTTGACTATACTAGTACTTAATTGTTGCAACATAGCCTAAGCTTTGATCGGGTGCTCCATAAACAGTCATACCTGTCCTGGTGCGATGTCTATCACCTTTTCTATTTCTTTGGCCCATGATGAGTCTTGTTTGGCATGCAACTTGATTATGTCGCACAAATCGACAAAGTCATTTGGTGTGTCGAAATCAGGGAGTCTGATGTCTTTCATTACCCGATTGATCTTGATCCAATTTTTCTCACACTTGGCCCATTTTTCTTGAATTTATCGGTGGGGTTCCTGGGAAAGTTTGACCCAATACTCGACCGATTTTCTTATGCGTTCAATGATGCTTTCCATTAGAACCCAGATGTCATGCTCTTCGGTGTCTCAACCCTTCTACATCGCACTGATATATTTGATTATGTCTGCTTCTTGTTGCGATTTCTCGTAACTCCTGTCCATACCTTTGCATGTCGCAAGTTCCATGAGAGTGTCTTCCCAAAGCTCGACTATCCTTGCAGTGAATAGGTGTCATTCATCTGTAAAATTGTTGTAGGCCTCCTTGAACTCACTTCTTAGGTACACCGCGGCCTGTGTGGTGTCCTGGTAGTATTTTTCCAAGTGGCGCAAATGTTCCAATTCCTTTAGAGCAGCACTCAACTCCTCTTCATCTCTTTTAGCTTTGTTTAGGGTGGCATCTGTAGTCGCCATCCGCACTCCGATGAGTTCAGATGTCTTATCATGCTCAGTGTTGATCAAGTTTTCCTCCATGGTGATGAGGATGGAGCGATCCAGAGTGATCCTCCTCTTCTTGGTGGTTCTCTAGACGATAGCCTTCCTTTTCCGATCATAAGCTATCGCATGTATGTTAGCTACTTCATCCATGGGTTCAGGGATTTGCTGATCCCCCTAGGTGATTTTATTCCCCAGACCCCTGATGGTTTATACTTTTTCAAGACTGGGTTCTTGAACTTCCTCCCTATGTTCTTAAGGCTCGACTTCTGTCTGTCGCTCATCGTGGATTTGAGTACCGATTGAAATTGATGCGTTGGGGGTAGGATCGGTACTTACTTGATCCTTGGTCACATGGACGTCGATTTCCTGTTGTGGGGCCTCTTCCTTTTGTTCGTCCGATCCTGGCTCATACTTTGGGCTGTCCACTTGAGTCTCTGGTGCATTGGGTAGCTGAGTGTCTAAGACACTTTCGATTTCTTGTTCGCTCTATGGAATCCCCTGAGTTTGAGTGTCAGGAACCAGGGAAGATGTCTTCTTTGGCCCCTTTTCCTCTTCGATATGTACAAGGGTCACAAGGGATACCTCTGGGATCTCATCATCATCATAGATTATAATTATTTCTCTAAGGGGGTTTGGCGTGCTTTCTCTCCCTGATGTTCCGACTGTCTCTGGCTAGGTCAAATTTTTTTTCGGTGATTCGACCGGTGGCGTTGTAAACTTAGGGTCATCTAACCCAATAATTTCATCAAGATCTATGAACTCAGGGCCACTTGGGCCCATCTGGCTTCTATCCGGATTGTCTTTAGGGAGCCTTGTCATGTTTATGAGGTCCGAGTCATCTTACAACTGATCAATTATCCACTGCGCATGCTCTAACATGAGTAACCCCCCCTCCCGCGCGTCTTGAGTCATGGGGAAGCCTCTACCTTGCACCAGGGCTACTTGGGAAATCTCTACTGCTTCGACCGCTACCTGGGGAACTGCTACTTCGACAACTAGCATTTCTTCTTTGGCTCTGATGGCCTCTTGACCTGATTTTTCTATGGTCGTTGCTTGTTCCTCGAGACTCATGGCTCTGAACTTGGTCATTTTGGTATCAGTCATCCATGCCACCACCTCATCCTAGTCCTGTGCATTTTCTATGAATATCTCATCTTCAAATTTATCGTGGGCATATGGCTAGCAGGATGAAACTTGAGAAGCATGTTTTAGGACTAGACCCTTTGGGTCATGCTTGCAGAACCTGCAGGTATGGAATCAAAATTATAATTGGTTAAACCCTTCCTTCTTGTCTTGGGAAGTGTCTTTAACTAGGTAGAAGGCGACATGGAACCCATATGGTATAAACGCTCGCTTCTTATCTTTGACTAGGGTAGCGTTGTAACCTTGCAAGATGGTCTAGTAGCATATCTCTCCCACCACAAGCCGGTCAGGGACATGTGCTGGTAGGAGATGAGGTGATCTAGTGAACCCAAATACCCTAATGTAGGTATCACATTCATCCAGATACCAGTGGACGACTTTGGATATCACCTTTTTGGCCGCAGTCGATAGTCTTGGACACTCTTTCTTGAAAAGAATAAAATGAATGTGTGCGATGAATTCATCGTAGATGAGGGAGTAATATTTTTTGTACCTTTTCTCCTATAGGATGCTAAAATACACATGGTCCGGAAGCTCCGCAACGTGCCAAATTAAGTTCATGAAGACGGATACGTTTCTGGCACACATGAATTCCAACAAGTATGACACCATGTAGAAGGCTGGAGTCTCCCCTTCTTTCGGTGTTCGAGCATGTTGTACGCAGATGCTCAACTGGTTTGAAATGATGGCTCCCCAATTGAAGCCTCTCCCAGAGATAGCTACTGTGTACGCTAGAGGTATCCACACCTTTGAAAACCTGGAGCAGTCTTTCTCACCATACAACTGACAGATGAGTTCCATTAGGAATATGTATGGCTCTCTTAGGATGGCCATTTGGTACTAGCCGGAGGTTCGGTTGATGAATTTCTTATCTTATCTCCGCCACGAGGCCATCACCCAGATGGTGTTGTGGCACTCGTAAAATTTCAAAATGAAATCATTATCCAGTTTCTCCTTTGGGTCTTTAAGTTTGTAGTACTTCTGGACCTCCACCGGAAGGAAAAATTTGACACATCCACCATCGTCATCGTTGATTAGGCACTTATGCGTGTCTGTGTGGTCGATGAGCCATTACAACAGCTCTATACAGGGAAACACTAGGGTTCTACTTGCTACCATGTGTAGGGACGACCGTCGAATATTCAGGAATACCTGGTCATTGAGCACTCTCACATCTAGTTCACTGTGTGGGGTGTATTCGGGGAATTCCTCCTGGCTTATATTCTTGAAGAGTTCTCCCCAATGTGGGAGTGTCGTCTTGGTCCCTATGATAGCCTCTATGTCTCCAAAGGCCGAAGGTTGAATGAAATCCTTATTTGTGGATGTTTTAATAACCGGTTATGGTCTTGGAGCAAATTCTAGCTGTTTCGCCACCCTTGGAGAAGAGCCTTCTCTGACCTATAGTTCTTTCAGCTTGGGCACCCTCGACGATCGCCTAGTGGTTGGATTTCTCAGAGGCATCATTCCTGAAATCAAAATCAATCCTTTTAGGGTCTGTGAACTATATCATCTTCATCTTTCCTATTACTTTCCTCTTTTCCTCCTGTTATTTATGTGATTTCCAATGCAGGTTCTTGGCAGAAGAGGGTTTCCTCCACCACAGTCGGCAATTCCTCTCGAAAAATCATTTTGGAGTTTTGAGTAAGAGGGACATTAGATGAAAGAGGGGAGAATTTCTTGAAGTAGAAATCATAGGAATAATTTCCTAGCACAGGGAAATCTGCCGATGAGGGTTCGTTTAGGGTTTCTAGGTTAGTAACAATATGTTTTAGATATCTTTCCCTATCAATTCTGATCATATTTTTGTGTCCTTTTAAGGGTAGCCAAAGGTGTTCCCAGTCTGTGATAAAGTATCTGTTTAAATTTTCAGACCAATCTCGACTTAACAATAATCCATAAGATTCTGGGATATCTACTACGATAATGTTGATTACTTACACAAATTTAGGGTGAGTCACTATTCTAATCATCACATCTTTTAGTTCTCCCATAACCTTCACCTGGGTTTTGTCTAATTGTATTACATGTTTATCTCTTTTGAGAGGAAAGATGTTTAATTTTTTGCAAATAGACAAGGGCATAACATTAGAAGATGCTCCTGAATCGACCAAGCAGTTATGGAGGTTTTTGTTGAAGACTTCAAACGTTAAAAGGAATGGTGGGACAAAAGGTTTTCCCTTCTTATCTTTAGAACAAGCATTCACAGTTGGTTTATTCGTTGGGTGTGTGGGAGTTAGACTCCCCTCTTGATCAGTGTTTATTGTAGGATTATCTACAAATTTCAAATCTTGTAACAAAAATTCCTTTTGCTGAGGGATTCTACATACATCCATAATTGATATATTAGCCTTCAAGTTCTTCAGATCTTCTACTATGTTTTAATCTAGCTTGGGCGATTCTCATGTATGGATGTTTATAGGGTTTATTTGGGGAGAAAAAGGTGCCTTAGGGTGATCAGAATCTAGTCTTCCTCCTGAAACTTGGGTCGTAGTAAGGTCGTTTGAGATGGGTTGACCCATACTTCGTGTTTTCATAGCCAAGACTTCTGCAGGTGGTTCTTGAACCTCAAATAGGTCATTGGAAGGCATAGCTAGGCTGGGATCCCATATCAACATGGTTGTTTTTTCGGGTGGAGAAATTTCTTCCTGATCGAAAATATTCATACTAGAGCTGCTTGATTGTTCGGTCAAGGAGACTTCATATAGAAACCAGTTGGCCATCAAATTCATGACATGCACCCATTGAGGGCAGTCTCTTTCAGAGTGATTCTCCTGATGATAAGTGCAGAAAGAGTCAGATGCTACATTCCCTAGATCGATGTCCAGGTTGGATGGGAGAGGTTCAATTGCTTTGAACGATGGATTCCTTTTAAATAAAATCGTATAGGGCCTTTGGCCTTGGTTTCCCTCCCCAACATTTCTCTTCATGTCTAAGATTTCATTTGACAACTTCTTGACCATGTGTTGGAGATCCTCTATGTCCCTGCTTCCTTTTTCAAGAGATTGTTTTGTTTGTTTTCACGGGGGTCTAGTAATAAATAGTCCTCTCCTGGGAGGAGGTTGAACTTCTTTCTTAACTAATGAGACCTGACCTTCTTTACATCCCTTCATCTGGAACTCTATCATTTTGGCTTCTTCAAAATTCTGAGCTAGGGTTAGTTTGATGACCCTCTTCACAAACATAGAAATAGAAGCTAGGAGAGCATTAGCATATACTTCGATTTGCAACTCCTGAGTAGATTTAGCTTTGGGTTGGAATTTGTTTAAGATGGTGGTAAATATTTGATTAAATTCTTTGACCCTTTCCTTCGAACTCATGGAGGTGACGAACAACTCGGCCATCAAATATCCTGTAGTATTTTCTTATGCAAATTTATTTAAAAAGTCTTTTTGAAACTTCGTCCAACTAGTTATGGATCATACAGGTAAGTCAAAATACCACATGGAAGACGAATTCTCGAAAGTATAGGGGAACAACCTGCAAACTACATCTTCATGTTGGACATTCATTAGTCTGATAGCTAATATAAATTTCTTGATATGGTCTTCAGGCAATCCTGAAGTTTCAGGGTCAAATTTAGGGAGTAACTTCTCTGGGTTTCGGGGAAGGTTGTGGACTCGTCCTGAGATGGCCAAAGAATATCTATCCAACCAAGGTTGATTATTTTGAGGTGGGTTTCCCCTTTATTCATCATGGTCATGGTTATCTTCCATGTCTTCAGATCCTGAGTTAAACCCTTCTTCTCCTGAGAACTCATCGACCTCAGAGAAGTTATCGACCGATGTTTCGTGGATTAGATTAAGAGCATGTTTGATTTCGGTGAGGGAGAAATCTATAAGGTATTATATTGTGTGCACGAAAAAATGGTCAGGGGTATCGAACATTGGTCTGCTTATTTTTTGTCTTCAAGGAAGTAACTGAGCTAAGGGAAACACATTGATTTGTCGGTCGTATGCTCTTGTGATTCTTATGAATTGATTCAATTCCTCGTGAGGGAGAGTGTAAGATATATCGAGGAACATGCGCTCTTCCTTAGGCTCGGGTGAGTTACTCATTTCAGGAGTACTCAATGTGTGTGGGTTGTCTTGGGAATGACTAGCAATGCATGTGGGTTGTTTTGAATCTATAGGTTGTCTGGAATATTATTTAAAATATATATTCAACCATTCATTCTTCAGTCCCTCCTTCTAGCACCAATTATGTTGAGGTTTCCTAAGTCCCTTTAACTCAACATTAGGAACCAAACCCTCCATCGAGGCCCAATTAGAATCTGCAACGTTTGATAGTGGAATGGTTCTCCAGATCTCGCGATCCAACAAAAATAAACGATGGGCTTTATGTTTTGTTTTGAAGGTTGTCTCCTTCAGTTCAAACATTCTTATTTTTTGTATTTTTTCTTAAGTGGGACTGATATAAGATGAAGCCGATATAAACCAACTAAGTGAAAAAATTCGAACAAACTTAACTACTGGAGAGAAGGATGAGCTCAGGATAACCCTTACCCTAACATGCAGACAATGATCGTTTACTACATGCCTAGTACTAATATGTTAATCATGCGAGTATTCCAATTACTATCTGAGATACAATATATCAGAAGAAAAAACATGCATGCAATAGACAATAGCAAGTAAAATAATTCCCTCAACTCTAATCATCAATCACATAATAACACAACGATTTATTTTCATCATTAGAGAAAAGAACTATAAAACATTGCATCATATAACTTATCAATAGATTTAGTATCTCTTACTCGTTACAACATTCATTCATGAGATGAAATAATAAATAGTTCTTCTCCACATCCTATCATGCATGCATTTGATGAAAACACAACTTATCTCTGGTCCTAAAAATGACTTATCAATTAAAGGCAACTCCAAAATAGTTCTTAACAAAACAAAAAATGAGGGTCTTAGAAGCAACCATCGACCTCTGATAATATGTCGATCCTCCTATTTATAACATACTACTAACTAAAAATAACTAGTAAAGTGAAACTAAGTAAAACAAAATCGCCACATGGTGCTCTCTTCTAACAATTTTCTAAGAGTCATATCAAGATATCACTTAAGTGGGTGAATCTTCTCGTACTCCGACCACTTGATGAATAGATACTCACATGTGTTGGCATATGAGAATCTAAGTTGTTCCATTGAGGCCGTATAAATTTCTCTTATCTCCACCACTTGCACCCGATACTTGGCTATACTGGTACTTAACTGTTGCAACACAACCCGAGATTTGATCGGGTTCTCCATAAACTGTCGTACATGTCCTGGTGCGGTGTCTGTCACCTTTTCTATTTCTTCGTCCCATGATGAATCCTGCTCGGCATATGACTTGAATATGTCGCTCAAGTCGACAAAGTCATAGGGTGTGCTGAACTCGAGGAGTTCAATGTCTTTCATTACTTGATTTATCTTGATCCAATTTTTCTCACACTTGGCCCATTTTTCTTGAATTTCTCGGTGGGGTTCTTGGGACATTTTGACCCAATAATCCACCGATTTCCTTATGTGGTTGACCCTGCTTTCCATTAGAACCTGGATGCCGTGCTCATCGGCGTCTCAACCCTTCTACATCACGCTCATATATTCGATTTTTTCCGCTACTTGTTGTGCTTTCTCGTACCACCTCTCCATATTTTTCCACGTCACAAGTGCCATGAGGGTGTCTTCTGGAAGCTCGTCTATCCTTGCAGTGAATAGGTGTTGTTCATCTGTAAACTTGTTGTAAGCCTCCTTGAACTCGCTCCTTAGGTACAATGCAACCTGTGTGGTGTCCTGGTAGTATTTCGCCAAGTGGAGAAAATGTTCGAATTCCTTTAGAGCAGAAGTCAACTCCTCTTCATCTCTTTTGGCTCTATCTAGGGTGGCATTCATGATTTCCATCCCCATGCTGATGAGTTCAGATGTCTTAGCATGCTCGATGTTGATCAAGTTTTCCTTCGTGGTGATGAGGATGGAGCGATCCAGAGTGATCCTCCTCTTCTTGGTGGTTCTCTGGATGATAGCCTTCCTTTTTCGATCATAATATATCACATGTATGTCGGATAATTCATCCACGTGTTCGGGGAATTGTTGGCCCCCCTAAGTGAGTGTATTCCCCAGACCCCCGATGGTGTATACTTGTTCAAGACTGAGTTCTTGAACTTCCTCCCTATTTTTTGAAGGCCCGACTTTTGTCTGTCGCTCATCAGGGATTTGAGTACCGATTGAAATTGAGGCGTTGGGGGTAGGCTCAGTACTTACTTGATCCTTGGCTGTCAGGACGTCGATTTCCTGTTGTGGGGCCTCTTCCTTTTGTTCACCCGATCCTGGCTCGTCCTTTGGGTCGTCCTCTTGAATCTCTAGTGCATTGGGAAACTGAGTTTCTAAGACACTTTTGATTTCTTGTTCGCTTTGTGGAAGCCCCTGAGTTTGAGTGTCAAGAACTGGGGAATATGTCTTCTCTGGCCCCTTTTCCTCTTTGATATGTATAGGGGTCACAAGAGATACCTCTGGGCTCTCATCATCATCATAGGTTTTAATCAATTCACTAAGGGGGTTTGGCATGCTTGCTCTCCCTGATGTTCCGACTGTCTGTGGCTGGGTCGAAACACCTGTTGGTGATCCGACTGGTGGCGTTGTAAACTCAGGGTCGTCTAACCCAGTAATTTCATCAAGATCTATGAACTCAGGGCCTCTTGGGCTCGTCTGACTTTTATCCGGATTGTCTTCAGGGAGCCTTGTCATGTTTATGAGGTCTGGGTCATCTTGTAGCTATTCAATTATTCACTGTGGATGCTCTAACATGAGTAACGCCCTCTCCTGCATGTCTTGAGCCGTGGGGAAGCCTCTACCTTTCACCGGGGCTACCTAGGAAATCTTTGCTGCTTCAGCCGCTACCTGGGGAACTGTTTCTTCAACCACTAGCATTTCTTCTCTGGATCTTAGGGCCTCTTGACTTGATTTTTCTATGGTCGCTTCTTGTTCGTCTAGACTCATGTCTCTGAACTTGGTCATTTTTGGATCGACCATCCATTCCACCACCTCGTCCCAGTCCTATGAATTTTCTGTGAAGATCTCATCTTTGAATTTTTCGTGGGCATATGGCCAGCATGACGACACTTGAGAAGCATGTTTTAGGACTAGACCCTTTGGGTCATTCTTTCGGAACCTGCCGGTCTAGAATCAAAATTCTAATTGGTTCAACCCTTCCTACTTGTCTTGGGTAGTGCCTTTCACTAGGTAGAAGCCGACATGGAACCCATATGGTATAAACACCCGCTTCTTATCTTTGACTAGGGTAGTGTTGTAACCTTGTAGGATGGTCTGGTAGCAGATCTCTCCCACCACAAGCCGGTCAGGGACATGTGATGGTAGGAGATGAGGTGCTTCGGTGGCCCCGAATACCCTAATGTAGGTACCACGTTCATCCATATACCAGTGGCTGACTTTGGATTTCACCTTTTTGGCTGCAGCCGATAGTTTTGGACACTCTTTCTTGAAAATAATAAAACAAATGCGTGCGATGAATTCCTCACAGATGATGGAGTAATATTTTTTGTACCTATTCTCCCACAGGATGCTAAAATACACATGTATCGGAAGCTACGTGACGTGTTGATGTAGGAGCATCGCCAACATCAAGCGAGCTAGCACGGAAGCAAAGGACAGCTGGACAAGCGCCAACACAAATTTTGAAATTACCTTGAAGTTGTTGCGCAATCTTAAATGAAGTCATTAAGAAGAGGCGCACTTGTAAAATGTAAACGGACCTTGAGAGATTTTCTCTCGTCCTTAATAGGTAGAAGGCATTTAAAGTAGTTAATGCAAGTAGGTAGAATTGAATGTATAGATTAGACGGTTTTAGAGTGCAAGAGGGAAACGGGGTATAGACACCCTCATTGTGTATTGTAACATTATGAAGGAGCATTAGTGTATGAAGAGCGTTAGAGTTCTTCGGGCAGTGGTAAAGGAAAGATCCTGTGTGTACGCCGACCTTCTGACCTACGGGTTGTGAGTTTGAGGGCGTCTCCATCACGTGCTAGCTTAAGTTCATGCCGACGAAGACATTTTTGGCACACATGACGTCCAACAAGTATGACACCATGTAGAAGGTTGGAGTCTCCCATTATTTCGGTGTTTGAGCCTGTTGTACGCAGATGATCAACTTCTTTGAAATGATGGCTCCCCAATTGAAGCCGCTCTTGGAGATAGCTACTGTGTATGCTAGAGGCATCCCTGCCTCTGAAAACTTGGAGCGATCTTTCTCACCATACAACCGACAGATGAGTGCCATTAGGAAGATGTATGTTTCTCTTAGGCTCGCCATTTGGTACCAGCCGGAGGTTCGGTTGGTGAATTTTTTATCTTCTCGCCACCACGAGACTATCCCCTGACTGGTGTCATGGTGCTCATAAAATTTCACAACAAAATCAATATTTAGTCGCTCCTCCAGGTCTCTAATATTGTAGTACTTCTGGACCTCCACCAGAAGGAAAACTCCGACATATCCACCATCGTCATCATTGATTAGGAAATTATGCATGTCCATGTGGTCGATGAGCCATTGCAACAATTCTATATAGAGAAACATCGGGGTTCTTCTTGCTACCATGTGTAGGGACGACCATCGGATATTCGGGAATACCTAGTCGTCGAGCGCTCTCACATCTAGGTCATTGTGTGGGGTGTATTCTGGAAATTCCTCTTGGCTTATATTCTTGAAGAGTTCTCCCCAATGTGGGAATGTCGTCTTGGTCCCTATGCTAGCTTATGTGTCTCCGAAGGCCGGAGGTTGACTGTAATCCTTCTTTGTGGATGTTTTAATAACCGGTTATGGTCTTGGAGAAAATTCTAGCTGTTTCTCCACCCCTGGAGAAGAGCCTTCTCCGACGTCTGGTTATTTCATCTTGGGTGCCCTCGGTGATTGCCTAGTGGTTGGATTTCTGGAGGCATCATTCCTGCAATCAAAATCAATCTTTTTAAGGCCCGCGTACAGAGAAACACTAGAGGAAAATGTATACATGAAGTGAAAACATAGAAAATCCAGACTGGTACATACCTGTAATGCTTTCTAAACTTGGTTGTTTGATACTCACGTGATCTCAGAATCTTGTGAATTGCTCGTCTCGCTTATCTGGGTGATTTGAAACTCCTTTGCGTGCATAATTGTTTTGTTTACAATGGCCCAAGAGGATTTAAACCAAGGAAGAACTTACCTTGTCATGTCAACCATTTAATTCAGGTGATGAGTGGAATTCAAAACCGATCTACCACCGAATCTCTGTGACTTAAATTCATCGTGGGTTGACGACGGAGGCGTGGAGGGTGGTGTGTTCTATCGGTAATTTCAAATGGTTGTTTTGATTCATGCACGAAGTTTCAACTCATCCGAGATTTGGTATTAATTAACTCTTTAAAATCTTAGAATCTAATCGTATCTAGCACAAAAACGTCCCATCGTGCGGTTTTGTCAGTGGGTGAATCGGGGATCGATGATGTGTTATGGATGTTATCGTTGATATCCTTTCGTTGAAACCTCTAACGTCGATCAAATTCATCGTACGATGATGACGTGGAAAACTGACTCAGAGGTGTGACTCAGACCTGAGGAACCAAAAGTGATTTGGGGTTGATCTAGGAAGTACAGTTTCTCCAGTCGGGAAAAGATACGTGGCATTAAAGACTGGTGACTTAATTTTTGTATATTAGTCGGGGTCGAGGCTTTCTTCAAGTTGTGCGTTCTAAAATAAAATTGGGTTCGCCGATGCCAAAAAGATATCGGGGATCGACGATTGAGGATAAACCTATCGCGTATTTTCCTTTGGGTTAGCATATTCGAAAAATTGCCGATGCCGATACGCTTCGGGAATCGGTGATCCGGTAAAACCCTTTAGCATGGTTGCAAGTTCGTCGTGATTATGTTTTTCTTCGTTTTTTAAAAGTGCATCAGGTATCGGCTATCGACGAAATTGTTTCTTTCTCCCTTAAAGTTCACTCTCTTTGCCTTGTAATGATGCCGAAGGGGGATCGACTATCGACGAGGTCCATGTGTGATATTTTTCATGAAACCAAACTTCTCTTTCATCAATACCGATGAAGATCGATGTTCGACGATTGATGCTTTCCGAGTGTTTCCTTTTCACCTCTGAATTCCTTCCGATGCCGAAGCTTGAGTGTGTCGAGTGAAATGTTTTAGCTTTCGTTTCCTTATTTAAGTGTTAGGCCCTTTTAATTCATGGATTTTCATATAGTTAAAAAAACTTGAATAACTAATGAGTGTTAAGATAACAAGCAAAGTCACAACATTTATCTAAAGAAAATCGAATTCAGATATGGCAAAGTTAAGTGTTACCCAAAAAATGAAAATTTGACATAGGATTTTTAGGGTGTGTTGAGTTCTCAACACTTTCCCAATTATCTTGGTAGATTTATTATCTCCAAATGAAACACTTCCTCCCTTCTCTCTCTTTAACATAATATTTTTTTTTATCACCATTCATATGCCTTGAGAATCCTTTGTCTATATACCAATAGTTTTCTTTGTCTTGAGTATGCATTGCTAAATCACATTCTTCGCGAGAAATTTTCTCTTGTTTCTTCCTCCAAAATTTGATGGTATTGTTGACAACAATTTGTTTGTCAATAGAGGCCTGTATCCAACTTTTTCAATCCTGGGATTTGTGGCCAAAATTATGGCATTTATAACTTTTAATATCGTAGTTAAAAAGTGGATAAAATGAATTCATGTTTCTGTTGTCAACATGATTTTTGACTTTGTTGTTCACATAATTATTTCTTGGAGCATTGTACATGCCTCCATTTCTTGTTTGGTCATTTTGTGGATATGATTTACAATATATTTCTTTATGTCCAAAATTATTGCATGAAAAATAGTTACCAAGAAAGCGATATTCATACACGTTCATAGTAGGTCTTCTTGGTGTCATCAACTTTCTAAATTCATTCTTCCTATGAAGGACAGTTTGCTTTTGTAACATCCCTCTCGACTAAGCATACTATTATTGAATTATTCTTTGAGGGAACTTGTTTGAAAGTGATCCGGTTATGGAACACTATGATTTCATTCAGATTAGGGGTTATAAATGATGATGTTGAGGTGTTATGGATTCTTGATTTTATTGATGTATATATATGTGTTGACATGTGCTTTTGAAAATTTGTCTTGAGTGTGTAGGACACATGACATGTTATGGATGTTGGTGGAATCAAAGGGCTTCCTTTGACTCTAGATTGAGTCACAGAGTGGATTATATTGTTTGAGTATTTCATTATTATGCACATATGATGTATGATGGATTTTAGTATGATATATATATATATATATATATATAATGAAATACTCAAACAATATAATCCATTATATATATATATATATATATATTGATTTTTGACACTTTTTTTTTGAATGGATGTAGGCTTGACGATGCTTGCTAATCCGACTCACATAAGGAGTAAAGGGGCCTTGCACAGAAAACCAGATATTGAGGGAGAGGGTTGGAAACATCCTTGTCACATCCTACTAGCACTCATGTCATGGCCAAAACTATAGGTTAACAATTACCTAGTTGGGTGGTCCACGATGCTGTGAGGGAAAACTGAGACAGTCGCTCACGTAGATTTATAAGGGGCATGCAATAAGGCTGAATCCTTATTCCTTAGAATCCCTTAGTCTCTCACAAGGTCAAACGAATGGAGTTTTGACTCCAATGGGTTGGACAAACTTCAAAAACAAGTCAACGCTAGTGTCACCCTTGGAGAAGGAAGATGCATCTTGAAGGGCATGTTGCACAATTGAAACCTGAGTAAATAAACATAGGTGGAAAAGAAAACATTGGAATGATTATACCCTATTGGATTACAATAATTAATTAAACAATAGATTGTTAATTATTAAAGACAACCAGAAGTTGAATTCGAAGTCTAAAATTAAATAAAGGGACTAATTGAATTGTGACATTGTTGGGTTTACTATGGGCTGGCCCAAGTTCTAACTACAATCTTACCAACAATCCCTTCTACCATTGGCCCTTCTGGATACCATAAGGCAACACAACACACATAGTGAATTGTGCAGTCTCACCCAAGATGGCTTCTATGGGTGGTCACAGGACTCATATGTCTACAACCCGGGAATGGGATGTGTATCTCTCAGAGGAATTTAACCTACTCATTGGTTGGCATTCATATCCTCATTAGATATCACTCCATACCACTATCACAACTATTCTAATAGGGATTCATCAACCATTATAACCTCATGTGCTCAATGACAAGCATTTATCTACTGTAACACAATATTTTGATCTAAACACTATCTATAACATTCATTTAGTGGATCTATTATGCATATTCCATTAGTTTATTCTTACTATGTAGTGTTCATTCCTTTATCGTATCACATATTCATCATGAAAAATAATTAAAGAAAATACAATCATAAACATTTCATATAGTCACATAAAACATATATATACCGTGGTTCACCCCCACTGGGGTTACGTCCACAAAGATTTTTTTCTTGGGCTCTTTATTCATATCCTATACAAATCCAATGCTACAAACTTTACAACTATTCCACGATTGCCTTCGATCTCCACATATTGTGCAAGTATTTCAAAAAGACCTTCTACTCAACCAAAAACCCTATTACAATCTCAACAATACATATGTCAACCAAAAGGACAATAAAACAAACCACAAAAATGAAAACACTCCCATCATCCTACTACATTCTACTTATACAAAACTGGGGAAAATCCCTTACAAAAACCATAACCCTAAGTGGATTAGGTTTTTCCACTTTATCATTGACTTAATCTCGATTGTTCCTTGATCCAAACGTTGCTCCAAGTTGGTGCTTATCCACTTTCCAACTTCTCTACAACAGTTTGTCCACTTTGCAACTGTTTTTATCGTCGTGGGTTTTCCCTTATTTTCGACGCTTCTTTTCCTCTATTTCAGACACACTCCCCTATTTTCCCGAAGTTGCTTCAATTCCTTCAAAACTTCTTCGATTTTTCCCAAATTTGGCCTGTGCCAACATTCCCCCAACATTGACATCGCGACTCTTCCAGAGTCACTCACAGACTCCAACATCTTTCACTACCTATTCTAGTGCTTCGTACATCTCTGCTATCCGTCAACATTGCTCCTGAGCTTTGATGCTCTTCTCCTTCATGGCTTCTACCACCTACGCGGTGATTGGAGGTCTTAATATCTCTCCCCCCTCCAAGCCTATCTGTTCTATGCTCAATTTAGTTGCGTCAACCTCCATAACCAAATACTCCGCCTTCTCTTGCAAGAGCTCCAACTAAGCCTGTCTTTCCATCTTCTGTTCCTGTACCACTTTTTCCTCTGCATGTAGGCTCTTCATCTCTGTGGTAGTCTTGATCTTCTCTGGTAGTGACATTGTCTTCTGTCATTTCTTTACATCTTCCATTGCTTTATGAAATTAGTATTCCTTCCCTTGCAACTCTTGTAGGCTCCCATCCTCTAATAGCTGTGTGCACAATTGGGAGCTCCTTTCCCATAGTTCTGTCATTCTATGTATACTCTGTGCGATGTTCTCTGCAGATGTTGTTGCATCCTTCTCTCTCTGCTCTTTGATTTCTGTAGGAGTAGTAGGTATTTCACACTCCTCTAGATTCATTATTTGTTTCTTATACTACTCCATAGACTCCTCTATTTCCCTTATCTTCCCTTTCGAAGATACTCCCTTGGATTCTGCGTTGTCTAAAATGTCTTGAAATACTATATTTATCTTCTTCTCCATCTTGTCCAATTTTTGCTGCACTATATTCTTCACCTACTCTTATTTTCTAACTGCCTCCTTTAGTGAAGTGTTGTCTTCCTACGCCAACTGTAAGTTCGTCGCATCAGACCTTGCCTTGGACTAAATATCCTGTGTGACGCTAATTTGTAATTTATACAGTGAGTTTGTTGGAATCTTGGGCAATGCCAAGTCCAATGTATCAATGTCTTTCAGGGGATTTTGTGTTGTCGCCTCATCAATAAACAACATATCCAATTTTATGATGAAATTCTCGCTCCCTTGCGTTGTAATTTTCATTGTTTCTCCAACATACACTCCTTCCTTATTATGCATTGGTTTATCTTTATGTTGTTTCTCTGCCCTAATCTTCAAATGCTCCAACATAGTTTTTACTTCCTATATCTACTCCATAATCGACGCCCTATGATTCTTGGTATTATCCCATACTTATGACAATCAATCTTTGACTATGGTGGCTACCAGCTCCACATTATCTACTGTTAGTGATGTTTCCATTGGTTTTCTGTGGGCCTTGCCTTCTTTCTGGAGCCACTTGCTTTCTCTCTTGTTCTCTTCTTTTGGGTGTCTGATGGCTCAAATTCCTCTTGTCTCTATGTATCCATGCATGTATCCTGTCCAATTTCTTCCTCCACATGTTTCTCCTGTGTCTATGTTCTTATGTCTTCTGCGTGCACCTGCTTTATTATACTTCTTAGTGCATGTTCTGTGCACGGTGGATTCCGTGTAGAACCACACTGTGATTTCTTATGTATCCTTCTTTTATTTTGTATGGGGATGCTTGTCCCCACTAGATATTGTGTCGTCATATTCTTCTTACTAGTGCCATTCTTGCCTGTCTATGGGGACTATTCTACCCTGGGTTTGAGTTTGTATTGTTGGCATTGTTGTTGGGATCATTGACACTTTCCACTCCTTAGGCCACTCCTTGACCTCCATTTGGATGTCCTGTGTCGTCGTGCAATAACTCAATTGTAGACACTCCTTTTTTGGATCCCTCTTTGCCTGTATCCACATACTATGGCATGATTCTTGGAAATTTTCTATCTATCCAAACTCCTGGACAATTTCCGGGGAAATCCTCCATGTGTCCACCAACCTGTTTGGGATATCCGTTAAGTATAAAGTGAATACGTCGTTGTTTATCTTCTTTTCCTTTGGGTCTACTGTGCTTCTAAGCGACGTGTAGCGAGATGTGCCACACTTTCCTGTCCTCGAAAGGAACAAACTATATGTTGGTTCTTTCCATCCTACCAATGCAATGCATATGAGTAACCACAAGTAGTGGAACTCAGAGCCCCAATCCCGCGTGTCGTGGAAATCCTCCAAGAATGAGTTAATTAGTTAAGGAGACCAACTCATATAGCTCCCCTTCGTGCACTACGCTGCAACTTCTACCACTCCTGCTGGTACTTCCTCCTTTCTTCACTTGTGCATTAATTTGCAACATAAGAGCCTTGCCGCAAATCTTGTTGCAGGATCATTGATGTCACTGATCTTTATTCCCCTGTTACCTCTCTCTGTGCCATACTTTTCCTTGATTTCTTTAGAGATGGATTTTTCTTTTGTTTTTTCCTCTAAATATCGCTCTAGCTTCTCCCCATCTATGGGTAGCACTGTGATTGCTGTGATCAAATCAACGTTGATAGGAACTTGACTATCCATCCATAAAAATCCTCCATGCACTCTTTCTAGGAATTGATTCACACATCCATTGATGTGTTTACCACGCTCAAAGTGAGGTATATCCAGTAAGTTCATTATTCCCTTTTTATAGAGCTCATGATCCACTGCACAGGTTCCAACAATGGCGCGCCTGATGGGCCCTCTCCCTTGCTCTTCAAGTAATTTTGTAGTGCCAAATTTGGGAATTTGACCGCGTCATATACGTCATGGTAGGAGTATTTGATGGCATATACTCATCCCACCATCTCATCCTTAGCTTTCACTCTCTCAGGGATCTTTGGAATCACGATTTCCAATTCCGCCTGTGTGTGCGATATTCCTTGCGCATTGTTGTTAGATCCTGCCTTCTTCTTCCCTTGCAGGGATGACACCCCGACCTATGGTATGCCTTGGTGATCTGTTTCATGTTCTTTTGTTGGTTCTAGGCCCTTTTGCACTGAATCTGCAACTTGTTCACCATGTTGTGGTCGTTTTCCCTTGGACGTGTCAAATTCCATCCTCTATGCATCCTCCTCAGGATTCTCGGCCTCCTGTGATGGTTTTCATTCTTCCTAAACCTGCATGATGTGTGGCTCATACTCCAACGTGTGTCGCATCCACATCCACAGATGTGGGAATCTCTTGTGTCCATGTTTGTGTCACCTCATCATTACTTCTCATGTTTTTCTCGGCTCTGCTCGATGCTCCAAATCTTGGTAGCAACATCCTGCTGAAATTCAACCTGTTGACCACAAATATCCAGTTGCTATTATCACTTCAAACTCTCTCACTCTCAACTCTCTCTCTTTTTTCTTCTCCTTAGTAGAAAAAACACAAATGACCACATTTCCCCCCTTTTTCGACTTTTTAATTTTTTCCTGTGTGCTCCACTTTTTGTGTCTGTCAACTATTTTCATGTGTGCAGTGTCTTCAACACTAGTTTTTCTGTGACACACTGTTAATGATAACAATTCTATTATATCAAAACCTCTAATGTTCTCCTATATTTTTTTCATTTTGTTACCTTTCTTATTTTTATGGATTTTTGTCTTTTTCTTCTAACATATACTCTATACAATATGTACATTCATACCTCCTCTTTCTATTTTTACCTCAAGTTGTCAGGTCGACTGCATTTATATAGCTTCAATTGAATTCCATTCACTAGTCCTTTGAGATTCTTCCCTGCCAGATCTTTCAGTTGCACAACACCTCCATTTGTGATAGCCTCTAGCTGATAAGGCCCTAACCAATGCATCTTGAACTTCCCAGGTTGCTGTAAATACCTGCAGTCATAGAGGAGAACTAGATCTCCTTCCTTAAAAAATTTCTTCTTTATGTGCCTATCATTCCAAGATTTTTCCTTTGCTTTATGTACTTCCTGGTGAAATCCTACTAAAATTATATCTTCTTCCAACTCCATCAACTGATTCAATATTTCTTGCACAACACCTTCTTCTATCATGTTGGTGATTACGACAATGCGCAGACTAGGTATTAAATAATCTAATGGAACCACTGCTTCCTACCCATACACTAGTCTGTATGGTGTTTGTCCTATAATCTTCTTGCATGTAGTCCTATAAGCCCATAATACTATTGATACTTTCAAATCCAAATAATCCCTATTCACATTGCAAATCTTTGTCAGTTCATTCTCTAGAATCTTGTTAAAATATTCTACTGTACCATTTTCCTAGGGATGGTAAGGTGTGATATTCTTATGGTATATCTCAAATTCTTCTATCATAGTTCTGATTGTATTTAAAAAAAATGATTTCCCTGATCACTCAACAAAATTCTAAGACATCCAAATCTGGTCACCACGTTCTCAAAGAGAAACTGTGTTGCAGTTTCTGTGCTGTATTCCTTCACTGGGGATGCTTCTTCCCATCTGGTTAAATATTTGGTCGGAGTGATGATATATATCCTTGATGGTGGATTAATCAGTCTAATGAAATCCACATCCAATTTATCAAATACCTGTAAATTTACTTGGGGCATAAGTGGCATTTCATCCCTTATGGATGGTTTCCCCACCCTCTGATAGACATCACAGGTCTGAAAATATTCCTTTGCATCCTTATGCACTATAGGCCACCATAATCCTGTGTGCAACACCTTTTGTGTTGTATGCTTTCCTACATAGTTCCCTCTAGTTATCCCTTCATGTGCTTCTTCTAGCACCATGGAGCGTTCATGTGCCATCACACATCTTCTTAGAATTCCATCTTCACCTAGCTTGTATAAATGACCTGCAATCAGTTGATAATATACAACACACACTACCAACTATTTTTTATGTGTGACAATAAATTCCTTGGGATCCATTCCTATGATAAAATATCCAACAATGTTAGCAAAATAATCATCAACAACCTGAACAGAAAATAAGTTAGCATCAGGAAAATTCTCCTCCAAGTTCTTTGGCTCCTCTCCATTAGTAATTCTTGACAGATGATTTGGTCTTGCATTCATCTTCCCTGGTTTTACTATGATTTCAAAATCATATTTCTAAAACAATAACATCCATCTACATATCATTCCCCCCAACACTGGCTTGCTAACTAGGTACTTCAATGAAAAATGATCTGTAAACATCTTAAAATGTTGTCCCAATAAATAATGTCTGAACTTCTGTAAGGCATATACCATTTCTAGACCTTCCTTTTCTGTAGTCTTATAGTTCTGCTAAGACTCAGATAACTTTCTACTAGCAAAAGATATTGGGTGATCAATGTCTCATTCACTTGGTTGTGCCAAAACTTCTCCAAGTGCAATGGATGAAGTGCCCACATGCACATGAAATGCTTTTGTCAAATCTAGAAAGCTCAAAATTGGTGTTGTCACCATCTTCTCCTTCAATATGTCCAAGCTCTCTTGGAATTCATCATTCCATTGAAACATGATGTCTGTATTTAGTAACTTCTCCATGGGAACAATAATATTTTCATATCCCTTCATAAATTTCCTCTAGTACCCTATGTGGCCCAATGTTTCTTTCAATTGGCGCACTGATTTTGGTGGTGGTAAATTGACAATAACAGTAATATTTGCAAGGTCTACTATCAAGCCATGTTTGCATACAATGTGTCCAAGTAGGATTCCAAATGGTGTACTGAATAAAAATTTCTTAATGTTCAAGTAAATTTGACATTTCCTACATCTTTCTAACATTAACCTCAAAATTTATACCTAGTCCTTCAATAAACTGAATATTGTCCAATCATCTAGATACACCTCTAAAAACTTATGTATAAAATCCTTGAATGCAGCTACTACTACTCTGGAAAATATTGTTGGTGCATTGTTTAAACCAAATGACATTATTGTATACTGATATGACCCCCACTCTGTTGAAAATGTGGTTTTGTACCTGTCCTCCAGAGCAATTATGATTTGATGGTAACCTGAAAGTCCATATGTGAAGGAATAGACTTCCTTTCCTCCCACATTCTCTAAAACTTCATCTGTAAATGGAGTAGGAAAATGACCATGTAGGCATGCATCATTTAACTTTTTCATATCCACACATATCCTAATCCCTCTAGTATTTTTTTCATGGACCACCATTGGACTAATCCACTTTGATTCTTCCACATGCTCTATGATTCTTGATTCTACAATTCTGTCAAGTTTTGCCTTAACCTTATGCTTATAAATGGGGTTTAATCTGTATGGTCTCTGTCTTACTGGTCTTGCATCTAGTTTGAGGGGTATCTTCATCTCTCCAAGTTCTCCTCCTACCCCTTTCATCTATGAAAATTTGGTTGGGAATAAGTCACTGTATTCGCGCAGTAATTCAATTATATTTTCCATTGTCTCACTATCCCAATAATATCCAATGCTTTCTATCTTGGGTTTCTCTTCAGTGCCAATATTGACCTTCTTAATCCTCATTAGTGTAGTAAATTCTTCCGATTTTAAATAAGGTCCTTCTAACCCTATTTCTCCTTCCCCTTCTATTATATGTATGTCATGTGGGTTGTCTTCTACTTCTTCATCCTCTGCAACTTGATAACAATAAACTAATTGTTCAAGTGTTTCTTTTTTGTATTCTTTGTCTACTGTCACTATGTCTAACCCATATTATTCAAATATCTTCCTTTTCATCCTTTGTAATTCCAGATCCACCCATGGATTCTCACTTTCAAATGCAAAGGTCTCAATAAAGTTTTGTTGCACTGCACCCCAACTCACAGTTTCTCTGTGCAGTTCCTGCTCCTTGTACCAATTTATAGGTATTTCTTCCAATGTATGAAAACAATAATGCATCCATTCCCACGGTGGTACCAATCTCCAGTTCGCGACACAATCATTTATATGATGTCTTGGGTTCCCTCTTCCATCATACTTCTGTAAGGGTCTATCCTGCTGACTCCTACCAAATCTTATGCGCATTAGTCGCTTACACTGATACTAGTCTTGAATTACCTCATTTTGCGCACTCCACCATCATGCAGGTGTGTCGCTTAGTGCTATATCCAACACTAGCAATCTATGACTATCCAAAACCTCTGATTCAAACTCTATCAGGAAGTTTTCTAATTTTTCCTCTTTAGTAAACGTGGGAAATTATCTTACTTCTGTCCCAACCCATATTACTATGTGTGTAACTATGGCACACCTCCTTGTAGAGAGTTCATGCAATATTTGTTTTCGGTTTTCTACTCCAGTATCCGAATCTAACATATTGGAATTTATACTCCTCCAACTGAGTACTCCATCTGCAGTTGGATTCACATAGTCTTCCTCTTGCGTAGTAGTCTTATATAATTGGTTGACATCATCATCTAGAACATTGTCAGGCACATGTTCTACATATCTTTCGCAATCTGAGGGATCTAAAGGTGCTACTACCCTAATGTTCCCAGCTTCAATATCATCTTTCGAGTCTTCAAGTTAATTATGGCATGATTATCAAAGGCCCAATCAATTCCCAATAGTGCTGGAAATGGTATAGACTCATACACCATATCGATTACTTCAAAGTCTATTGTGGTGCGCATACCATCTAGATACATTGTTGTATTCTTAAATCTACCTATGGGAATCACTCTTTTCTAGTTTGTTAACTTTAATTGGATGTTGGAATACCCTAGTTTAGGTTCTCCCATTTCTTCCCAAGTCTTCTTTGGAAATATGTTGACATCTGATCCTAAGTCTAGGATAACATTTCCCATATTAAAGTCTCCTATATTTTCATTCAATCTGAACTCTCTAATGGTTCTTTTATTTTTATGGACCTGATTAATCTTCTTAGGTTTTTTTCCTACCCCTTCTTCTATGCTATATTTATCAAGTATATTTTTAAACAAATCCATAGAATTCTTATCATTGAGTAATTTAAAGAAAGATTCCAGGAAATTATTTAAGTTGCTTACTTTCTCTGTTTTCTCTCCTTTGTAAGTATGATCCAAATACCGAGGCATATAAAAAATAGGAGTATCATACCTTGACATAGTGTTTGATGTGGATGCTTCATTATTCTTCATAAATTCCTTATTTTCTTCCTTGAACATTTCCTTCTCCTTCTTTTCATCAAACTACTATTGTGGCTAAGTGTTCTTTTCAATCCAACACTGAGATTCCTTATTTTGATCATGTGCATCTTCTCCTTTCTTCACTCCTCCTCTATTCACTATATTGATGTTCCTCCCATGATCCCTTATTGCCACAACAATCCACTGAACATTATGGTTATTTAGATTTTTCTTCTCCTGGATCTTTGTCATTAATTTCGGGCACTCTTCTGTCACGTGATCTATTGCACGACAATACATACATGTTGTTTCTGGTTGAGGACAGTCTCTGGAATAATGTCCTTGATGTTGAAAGTTATGGTAGGTAATATGTCCTTTGCCTCTACCCATTCCTCCTCTTCCTCTACCTATGAATCCTCCTCTCTTCCCCTATGGATCCATGTTCTATTGATGATATTGTGGTGTCTGATTATACTGTGGGGTTTGCTGAAACTGTGGAACTGCTTGAAATTGCTGTGCATTTCCAAACTATGGTGCTTTATTTCTTGCCATCAACTCAACCTTCATATTGTATGCATCTAAGGTTATTTCCTTCATTAACTCCAGGGTTCTACAATTTTTTTCTTCATGATTTACAAAAGTTACAGAAATTACTCTTCGGTTCTTTCTTGTAATTTTTCATCATAGGGCGGTGATAAGAATAATGCCCATGTGTCTTGCATATTTCACACCAAGGCCCTCCTATAGGAAATGGATTTGGAATCCCTACTCCCAGATACTGAAAAAATGCTGAACACTCATTCTTGTGATGTCCCTCTGATCTGCACAGAGTACACCACACTACTTCTCTTTTCTCCCTACTCTTATTTTGGTTTAATTGCACTGTCAAATTCTTCGGGTCTTCCTTCAAATACTCTATAGCTAGATCTGACTGCTTATATTGATTCTCCTCTAACTGCATTGCTTCTTGTAGTGCCTCTACTTGGAGTTGAAATTTATGTTATCTCAGTGGATATTTGAAGTGTGGTAACAGAGAGTTTATAAATAATTGTCTGTGTTGCATGTCAGAAATGGGATACACTTCAATTTACCTTTCATTGTCTTAAACTTCTGATCGATGTCCCATATGGACTCTCCTGGTTTTTTTCTAACCTCAATCATCTCATTCATAAACTGATCCTCTGATTTCAGCCTCTGAAACTCAGTGATCAATGCCTACTTTATCTCTGTTATTGTTTTCGGTGCATCATGTGGATTTTTTACTACTAGAATCATATACCAATCCAATGCATGATTTATGAACGTTATTTCTAACTGCGCTACTTTTGTGTTGGAAGATTGGTTGTTGTCATTGATGTCAACCCTAGTCATGGGTTTTGGACCGCAAGATTGATTAAGGTATTTGGACATGAAATAAAATGCACATGTAGATACAACACCCATGGATGGATAGTATACATCATGTTGTTTTTGGTGGTATGTGTCACGTCACGTGGATCCTCATGGTTGAGGAGAAATGAATTTTTGAATATGACAAAGTGAATTGAAGAAGGAAGTACATGTAGGTCTTGAAGATAATTAAAGAAAAAAATTACAAAATAAGAAAGTGTCAGGTCGACCCTAATGTTAAAAGGAAGTGACATAAATGGTATAAATAAACATCATTATACATTCATTTGATACAAGTTTAATTTCAGAGGAAATAAGAAGAAAATAAGGTTGGATTTCAAGGGAGGATGAAGTCTTTTGGTGATGTGTTCTAAGGTATGTTATTTTCAGGTCATCTTACCATTTTTTCTATAACGATTCATATGGTTAAATTGCTATGGTATTGAGAAGACATATCAAGGTACCTCTGGTAAAATATTTAGCTCTTGATTCACTAAAATTATGGAGATACACTTTGTGGAAGATAGGGTTTGTGACCAGTCCTGAAGTTAGTCAATAAACAAGTGTTTTGGGTAAAAAAATCATAACTTATTCATACAAAATCCAAATGAAGTGGGACCACTTCCATTGGAAAGAGTATGGACTTTATTTATTTGTGTGCAAGTTTCAGAATCGGATGTTAAATATTGAGCGTGGGGCATGCTGTACAAGTTGGATCTTCTGAACAAACCAAAATTGAATAAAGTCTACCATTCTTTCTATAACCTCTTTTTGGGGAGGATTGAAGGAGTGAAAATTGGAGGAGTTTTAGAGAATACATTGCGTAATATTATCTATAGGATCA
>SNQJ01S0014229.1:227604-244928 GCA_010110895.2 Picea sitchensis
CCTTTGGAAGTCATTACTTCCCTTGAACAATAACTATTGATTATTTCTCATATATTGTGCATGGTGTATTGTGGTGTATTGGTGTAACTCTTATACTATTGTTCATTTCTCATTGGATATAGTTGAATGGTTTAAGTATAAGTTGAAAAAGGTTTTAAATTGTACTTGATACTGACTCACCCCCCTCTCAGTATCAACATTTTGTTACCTCTTCGGTGACTCTTTTCGCTTCCCATATTCGCTCACACACGAATAAATGATTCTCTTGATATTTTGATCCATCCCCATGAAACTCTGGTAATCTTATCGTTGGATATACACCTTCCATTGTCAAATGTGTTGTACCTTCTCTACGTGGTACTAATATTTGTGTACTGTTGTTCAGACTTTAACTCCCACTAGTGTTGCTACTGGAACTTCGAATTGTACCACTACTTGTACTGCTACTGGTACTTCCACTTGTACCTTCACTTCTATTCTGATCTCCTAGCTTCTTCTGACCATCAGTGACTAGTTCTCTAAACAAATCTTTCTTTGTTGATGTGTTAGTCATACATGGAGTTGTAGGTTCTACACTGATTCAAATATGGACATGGGTATTTGCTTGCTCATTGGATCCCGCTCCTCCAAGATTTCTTTCATATGTGGCATGAAGTATTTCCTCAATGTGATCCACAACACGAAGATCATCTACCTCTTCTTCATCACTCTCCAATCCTTCCCTCTTGGCTACTACTCTTTTCTTCTTATTGAGCTTATACTGGTAGGGTCTTCCACTACGCATTGTTCCTGTCTTCTGCATAATTTTCTGGATGTCCTCTTGATCCATCATAATAATATATTTCTCATTATTTTACTCTTCTCTATCCATTTCCCCCTCCATCTCATACCTTCCTCAGGTTTCTCCTAACTCCCCCATGCAGGCGGGGTAGTTTAGTTGTCTGATTCCATAACTAATACCTCTTTATCATGCAATAATATCTTGATCGAAGTGTACAATGACTTGATGTACCTTCCCCTTGGACCCTTAAGAAACTCCTTCTCTTATACACTGTAAGACTTCGATGTATCTATTGAAAACTCAGTGATATACCCTACTACAATGTTGTCTAGCGATAAATCTATTGTGCGCATGAATTTGTTATTCACCCTTTTCAACCGCACGATACTTTCTTTTGTCCACTCCACTGATCTAACTCTATTTTTCAGATGGGTATCTTTCAACTGTGTTATCCACTCTTGTAATAGCTTGGGAAACTCACTAAATAAACTCTCATGTATTTCACTAAATACGTATCTCTCCAAATAGTGGCTTGGCTTAAACCTAGAGCTTCTATTATCTTTGTGGGAAAACTCTGGTTCCTAAACTGTCAACCATATTTCGATCTCAGTTTCCATGGGGTTCCAACCTACAAACATCCCCTTTCTTAAACCTTCGTGCTATACTATGTGATACACCCATCCTGATCTAATATTATGAGTTTCAACCGACAACAAAACCATTGTTGGGTGTACTATGGGCTGACCCATGTTCTAACTACAATCTTACCAACAAACCCTTCTACCATCGGCCCTTCTGGATACCAGAAGGAAACACAGCACACAGAGTGCACTGTGAAGTCTCACCATAGATGACTTCTATGGGTAGTCGTAAGACTCATATGTCTACAACCCGGGGATGGGATGTGTATCTCTCATAGGCATTTAAACTACTCATTGGTTGACATTCATATCCTCATTAGAACTCACTTCAGACCACTGTCACAACTATTCTAATAAGACTTCATCACCCATCATAACCACATGTGCTAAGTGATAAGAATTTATCTACTGTAACACAATATTCTGATCTAAACACTATATATAACATTCATTATTAGAGCTATTCTACATATTCCATTAGTTTATTCTTACTGTGCATTGTTCATTCCTTTATCATATCACATATTCATCATAAAAAATCATTAAAAAAAATATAATCATAAACACTGCATACAGTCACATAAAACACAGATATACTGTGGTTCACCCCCCCTGGGGCTACATGCACAAAGATTTGTCGTTTGGGCTCTTTATTCATATCCTATGCAAATATAGTGTTTTGCACTATACAACTCTTATGTCATTAGCTTCAATCTCCACAGATCGCACAAGTATTTCGACAAGACCTTCTACTCAACCAAAAACCCTATTACAATCTCAAAATTACATATGTCAACCAAAAGGACAATAACATAGACCACAAAAATGACAACACCCTCATCGTCCTACTACATTCTACCTATACAAAACTGGGGAAAATCCCTTACAAAAACCCTAACTCTAAGTGGATTAGGTTTGTCCACTTTCTCCTTGACTTAATCTCAGCTGGTCCTCGATCCAACCATTGCTCCAAGTCGATGCTTTTCCACTTTCCAACTGCTCCACAACAGTTTGTCCACTTTGTAATTGTTTTTCTCAGTGTGGGTTTTCCCTTATTTCCGATGCTACTTTTCCTCTATTTTCAACGCGCTCCCATGTTTTCTCGATGCTTCTTTAATTCCTTCAAAACTTCTTCGATTTTTCCCAAATTTGGCCATGCACCAATAGACATGAGTAAATATTTGAAGGAAATCAAATGTTAGGAAATAGTAAGTAAACACCTAAAGAATTGATAAAATGCACATGTGTGCATGAAATTATTTAAAAAGGAATCTTTATTTAGAAATGACTAACAACTTGAGAGAATGGGTTGTGCATAGAATAGAATTTGAGTCAACCAACCCTAGCCTAACTAAGAAGACTCCTAATCCAACTCTAACTAAAAACTAGTTACGAGACACCCATTAATTAAGGGGATTTAAGAACTAAGACACAACATAAGAGATTTAGGAACACATGGGGAAATGTGAGGAAAAGTGGATTTTAAATAAAAATAAAAGAGAAATTACTTGTGCAACCTGAGGAGAATGTGATACCTGCAGTGGGTGAATAATCTTGTAAATGAATTATAAAAAAATAATGAATTATGCATGAGGGACAAATGTCCATGAGAGAGAATTATATAAATAAATTGACGCAGAAGGGAAGCACATGGAATTTTTGGGAAACATTGTTATGTTGCTGAATTTTTGATTGACTATGTTTTACTTGTGAGAGTTGGGACTCCAGGTGGGTGAAAAGAGTGGAAGCTCTTCCTTGTGAGGCAAGCTTGGAAGATATTTTGTTCTGGTTTCTGTCCTTTTCCCATTTTAGGCTTGGGGGGATAAGGGGGAAGAAGAGTACCCATAGCATTGGTTGGGAGGTACCGGTGATGTCTCAATGATTAGCAAGCGAAGGAAGGGAGGGAGTGCAAGATTTGAAGGCATCTTCAACACGCAACATTCTTCGGTCCTGGTATTTTTATTCCAAATTTATGTGTATCATTAGTGTAGAAATATGTTGGACTAAAAGGGTCTCTCTAACATCCTTAGAAAGCTTGAATTCCCACGGTTACATTTGTTGTCAATGATATTTGTTGAGAGATATATTTTAATTTACAGTTGATGCAAATGAAAAATATTTACAGTGGTTATGTTTTAAACTTTTGTTGTAATTCCATATTTTTTTTGAACCCTAATTGTGAGCGGCATGATCCTCATTGTAAAATGTGAATTTTATGGTAATTAGTCTATGTTAAGGTATGTATTTTCATCCATAAGTGAAGTATGTGTGTGAGCATAGTTTTCAGTTGATGTTATTTCAGAAATTCATCAGTGATTTGTTCGCTGGTAAACCATTGAGTTAGTTTTGAAATTATCTCATGAATTTCTTTGTTTAAATTCATTTAAAATCCAAATCAATTCTAAAGATGGTTTCTCTTTCGATAGGTGTACTGGATCCAATCTTGTACCATAAATTCCTATTTTAAGTTCACAATATTTCATTTCTGTCAAATGGTGGATTCTTGATGGTTTGTTTAATTCGAAATTATTGTGTTTCTCTGGTTAAAATCCTTGGTTACCCAAGTTAACTATAATGAGGAATCCTTGTGCTAGAGTAACTAAATTTCAAACTTCAGGATCTTGGTATGTCTGTGTGAAGGTCTCTCGACTTATAAATTTTTACTTGCTTCATTCGTAGCCATTATCCCTTTTTCCTTAAACAAGTTAGGCATGTGACCATGTAATAGAACCCAGTACTGACCAAAGGGTTCTATTTGAAGCTTTGAGACTCCGGTGCTCTGGAGATTCTTAAACTTTTACCTTCCTTTCTCTCGAAGTGTTAACTGACTGAATCCGGTCGTGAGCTGAGTTGACCAACAATTGTAGGTTAACCCTACCCTACCTTCTCCCATCAACATTTAGTAAACTAATCGAACGGATGAAATTTATCCTTGATTAATGGTTGACATCTACTCTGGAGTTCGAAACTCCATGAGTTTCCTCTCTTTTTCAACAACAAACCTTTTTCCTCCGGAGTGTCGAACTGTTGAACCTTCGAAGGAATAAGGCACTCATATCTAACGGCCGCTTATCGGTCGCTATATCTATGGATTACTTTTTCTCCGGGAGTTTGAAACTTTGGGGTCATCATAATCCTTAACAGTTATCGCTTAACCTTCCCAAAGAGATGAATTCTGAATTACTAAGGGATCAACAATTCCCACACCTTGCACAGATCTATGGCCATAAGAAACTTTGGGGCTTTGGTCTTTGAATGTTTTGTATGTTGCAACTCATGTTTCGTCTGAATTTGCGAAGGCCGAACTGATAGATATGATGATGCTTGTTAAACCTTCGACAACGGTCAAGATTAAATTTAAGCTTCGGGAGTTCAGGACCTTTATCACCCAACAACCATCATCCACACAATGCATGTAACCAACCTTAACGGTGAGGATTTACTATGGAATTCGGGACTTCGGGAGTTCCTTCACCTTAAACCTACTGACTCTAGTTGTTTCAGAGTAGTGAATTACCGAACCATTGAAGAATGTAGGCTCATAGATCCAATGACCCATGATCATTCGCCATATCTACGACTGTCCTTCACTCCGAAAATTTTTAGCTTCGGTTTTTTTCAACTCTTTTTTGTTGCAAACTCAAACTCTTCGAATCATTGAATTCTTATAGTTCCAACAACTATAATTCTCCACTTATCTATGGTGTAGATCCACCTCGTGATTCAGGCTTCGGGGCATAGTCAACTAGCCAGAAGGGCCTCTGTCCTCCCTATTAGCACTCTGTAAATTTTGTCTGACTGATAGAAAAATGACAGAGGTAACTGTTTCAACCAACTTTAGAGATGGGCACTAGCCTGCTCAGCTCAGAGAGGTCTCTCTCGTGTCACTTAATATTTCTTTGGCAATTAGTGGCTAGATTTAGTTTGTTTTGGGATATGGAGTCGAAATTCTGAAAGTGAATGAAAATAATGTCTGGATGGTAGAACTCTCCAGAGGATAAAGGATAAATGAGGCAATGAATATGAGTTGTAAATTCATATTTAAGCAAAGTGTAGGAAGAAGGAGAAAACAAGTAACTGCATCCGGGAATTACTGAAATGAATTCTTAATTAGTGAGGAAGAAAATTACATAGTTTAAATCGCTTAAGCCGAGAGCATCATAAGATGAATTATGAGCTTTTAACTATCCAATTTAAACAGAATAAAATGGAAATGGAATTAAAGAACACTGGAAATACATACAATGAAAGGAGACAAAACTCATATCACCACCATTAGAATCTTTTCATAGAGACTTCAAAAGATTCTGCATATGTATTCAATTTAGTTCCAAAAATTTACAATAGAGTTCAAAACAACTAAGAAAGTGACCTTTCACTTCTTCCAACATTAATACATTAGGAACCTCTATTATTTATACAATTTCGAGTTACTTTCAATTAGAAACCAATTTCAATAGCTGAATTGAAATGTTTCAGCTTCTAAAACTGACTACAATAATTTCAACTGACAGTCTCGGTATGTGAACAGTTTTACAATGATTAATAAAAAATGTTTCATAAAATAACGACTGATTTCTATGACTACTCGAATTCTATCCTCGCCATTTGTCCTTCTTTGTTCCTCTGTCGAACGTTTTGCTAGTTACTGGAAAAATGCATTTTTTCTTCCCCAACCGTACTATCTCCTTCCACTGCAAGTCAGAAGGGATCTCGTAATCCATCATTTCCTTGATTAGGATCTCCAAGTCAATGCAAGAGGCATAATTCATGGTTTATAGTTTGATCTTCACTGTCTTGAACTGATTCAAGATCTCAAAATCTGTGATCAAATACTCCACCAGGCTTGTCCCTTTCAAGTTTTCCTCTAGGCTTTCAAACTTGGAGTGATCCATTCTGCATTGGGTGAGGAGAGAGTTGCATTTCTCTTGATCATACAATTTTCCTTTACCATCCCAAAATGGTGGGAGGCCTTTGATGAAAAATTCTTCAAACAGATCTTTGAACTCTACTCCATCTACATGGACTTGGTCTGGACTGATTTAAGAAGGTTATGCTTGGCAATGATCCTCCTAGCCCAAATGATTAATTTAGTTCTGCCTTTTACCCCAATGGTTTGTAGTTTAGAGGTGGGGATGGAATTCACGGGATTTATAGCATTTTGTACCCACTCTGAGTGTTTTTTCTCCAGTGCCTCATTCTCAACAGTGCACCTGCTCTTAGTTGTGATGGCCATGCTATCTTTGTCGTTTATGAAATTTAGGTACACCCTGAACTTGGAAACTTTAGCAAAAATAGAATCCCAGATGGCGTGTTTGTCTCCCTACAACAGTCCTTCACCTTTCAACCTTGTCTTCAACTTGTCTACTCTTTCTTATAAAGCCTTATTCTCTTTCTGAAACTGAGCCATCTTCTCATCCTTTATTCTCATTACTTGTTGTATCTTTCTATATCTCCCTTAAGGCTCTTGATTTCTCCTGCCTTCAGAATAACTTGCGACATAGCTTCGACAAGTCCTTCAATGATTGGCCCAGTTTCAATAGTACAAGGTACAACTACAACCATGTTTGATACTTTTGTCTATCTTTGTGAACAATTTACCTTTTCTTTCTCCAGCTGCAATAATTTGGCCTTGTAATTTAATGCTTCCTATTAAAATGCCTCTTTTTCTTGTTCTAGAGAAACCAACTCTGTTGTTTGTGGATGCTCGGTGGTAGACATCTTTAGTTTTTTCTTCAAGCTTTGAATCAACTTGCCATTCTCTTCTAAGGAAGTTTTCACTCCCTGAGGGCTTTCATATTGTAATCTCTTGACTTGAGTTTGCCAAGCTCTGTTGGATGCTTTATCTTGTCTCAACTATCCCTCCAACTTAAGTGCATGAGTTTTCAACCTTGAAATCTTCAAGCTCAGACCCAGGTAGTCCGAATACAACATGTCACCGATGTTTCTATGGAATTTCACCTTGTCTAGGGCACTGATGTTTTCATAATGTAGCTTAACCTCAAACAATTTATCCTCATCTGCAACTGCTATGTTGAGTGTCTTCTTCTCTATATCCATGATTAAGAAAAAAGAAGACTTATGCTGAGAAATCCTTTCTACCTCAGGTATCAACTCTCTTATTTCACTCATGGGAAAGCTTCCTTTCACAACATATTGCTTTGCTAAATCTTCTTTAGATTGATAGACTGCTCCAAGTGTTTTATCAAAAATGCGTTTTTTGCTGCTGAAATATCTTGAGCTTCTTTCACTTTGGGGCATGCTTCTTTTACCAAATTCTTCCTTCCTAGTGCCACTCTCCACCATATCCATACTTACTTTCTCCTTAGGCTCTTCTTCCTCTAGATCTACTATCTGTGGGGATTGTGTGATCTTTATCTTCTTGGGAGAAGTCTGTTGAATATTGGTGCCTAGGGCCTCTAAAATACTTCTCTTTGTGTAAACAGTTACTTTGGGATCTTGGAGTATCAACTTCTAAGAGGTCTGTTGTGTCTGAGTCTATTGTAGGGTTGGCCCGACTTCTTGTGTTTGAGAAGGCCACAATATGGCTTCCATATCAACACAGGTTTCTAAATTTTCTATTTTTTCAAAACCTTCAACATACTCATGGTCATAAGGGGATTGTTTTCTCATCAATATTCTTTTAGATATGACTTGATGTGGATCATATATTCTCCATTGTAGCTGTGCAAATCCAAACTCCTTGATTTTGGCCTGGATCTGAGATAAGCAGGATCTGGTCTTCATGACAAATGATCCTATGATGAAAGGAAGTTTCAGGTTGGACACCTTGTGCATTTTCAGAAAATGTTCTATCTATGAGATGATTCTTTCCCTGATGAACTCCATGGAAAAGACTTTGAGTGTCAGAAAAATAGGCAGAAGGTAAGGTGCCTCTTGACAACCATATACCCAAATTACTATAGAAAACATGAACAACACCCAATCTCCCACATTGTTTTCTAGATTTGGCTGCAAATAACTTTTCATGTCCTCCAGGACTCTTGGCAGGCTGGAGTTGAAGATCAGGCTGTAAACTTTGGACATGATCTTATTTATAAAGATGAGCATTGTGATTCTTTTTCATTCAGTTCAGGTGAATGTTTCTCCAGGGAACTCTATCTTGTTTGTTTCCAGGAACATCTTTAGCAAGTATGTGTAATATCTGAAGTGCCTCAGTGACTAGAAATTCACTAGCTATTTGTGTACATTATCATCTATGAACACTTCAAAGACGACACAGACTGACTAACTGGACTCTGACTGGAAAAATGTTAACAAAAAACCTAACATGATCTCAACTACATATTTTTCATTATCTAGACCTAAAATCTGACTGAGTATGGAACATGCCCACTGGATTTCGATAACCATGACATTTACATTCATTGGTAAGGACAAACTCTCAGAATAATGCTCGGGTTTGACAATTGTCTGCAAAAATAGGTTTTTGACTTCGGGGGGACATTCCTTGTAAATCGTAACTAGATTTTATTCCTCGAAGGTTTCAGGCGTTGCAGAGGGGTACTCTGGTATGCCGAGAGTGTATCGAATGGGCGGGCTATCTACTCTACATAGGACCTCCTACCCTAATTTGTTTAAAACGACCTTCTCTTCTTGTGAGTATTGTTCCGCGCTCCAACCTATAAATTCTGGGAAAGGGAATGCGACTTTGATGGCGTAAGGGACTATGGAGGCTTAGAAAACTTTGATAAAGGGTATCTGTCTCCCTACATTATCTGTCAAATTGGCTCTGGACACGGAGACGAGTGAGATGGTTATTTCGGTGTCGAACACATCAGAGTCTCTTTCAATTAAGGATTCTTTGTTTGGCGAGGGATCTTTCTTTGTTACAGACAAGACAACAGGATCCATGGAGATGATGACAAATACCTGCGAATGAGCGAAAGACCCGTGAATTTGGTGCACTATTGGGCTTCAGTTCGAATGGGGTGGTCGCGCTACTTCTAACGTTCCAATGATTTGAAAAAACATAAAATAATGAAAAAGGTCCCCCTTTTATATACGCTTCTCGATTTTAGGGATGAGGCAAAGAGGTTTGAGGTAGACTGCTTTTCTCCCTGAAATGCATCTGGTGGCGACACATGGTCCCAAGTCGAAACCACAATATTTTTATCAACTTGCTTTCAAGAATGAACCTTCGCGCTAGTTCTCCGCTTGATATGATCCCTAACCGTTGATCTACAGTGCCTGAGATCTATGGCCTGTCGGGTCCCATCAACTCTGCATTTCCAATACACTTAGCCTCCTTATGCCATATATGGCCCCATCCTCTAGTTTATCATGCCTCTACACTAGTTTAGCCTCTCGCTAAGTCCTGAAACTTGGATTTCATCTAAAAATTGTTGTAGTGATAACATGGGCTCCAACTGGGGATGCTATCCTCTCTGCGAGGTAGAAAAGAATGGTAGACCAAGTGCCTACCCATTGGGCTGCAATTTATTCCTGCAATATGAATCTAGCAATCTTTATTCAGAAAATTCAAAATCTACTCAGCATAACTCTAGGCCTTCACCTCGGGCTTCAATTATGTTTCTTTTATTTTAATTATTTCATCCAAAAAATGAAAATGATTATGTACAATGAATGGAAGGGGTGATGATTGTTTAAACAATATAATGGTTGAGGAACCTGCCATTCACAGGACCTCCTCCAACGATGTCTCCATTACTTTCATCTATCACATAGACATTGTTTCCATGGTATGCTACAATCTTGAACGGTCCCAACCATAGGTGGTAAAATTTCCCATGTTTTCCCTTATCTTCATTTCTAGCATCCCATCTTAATACCAATTCTCTTGGTTTGAAATCATCCTCCTTGGTATGCTTGTCAAAAGAAGTTTTGATCTTGTCTTGGTGCAACTTAGCATTGTTGAAGGCCTTTTCCCTGGTTTGCTAGACACTGATTAGTTCATCCTTTCTTCTTCGAGTGTCATGTGTTTCTGCATCATGTTTCTGTAACAACTTCATCACTGGCAACCCTAATGTAGTAGGAAAAATTTCCTCTGTTCCATAAACAATATGAAAAGGTGAAGTGGCAATAGATCTTTTTGGAGTGATTCTGTCAGCCCAAAGTGCATGAATGAGCCTTTTGTGCCAAGCCTTTTTGTTATGATGCAACAAACTTTTTATAATTCTGGTCAAGCTCTTGTTTGATGACTCAATCAACCCATTACCTTAAGGGTAATAAGAGGTGGAGTGGCCAAGAGTTATGTTGTATTCATTGCAAAATTTCTCCATCTTTTTGGAATTAAACGTTGTTGCATTGTCTGTGATGATTTTGATTGGACATCTGAACCTGGACAAAATATTGTCTTCCAAAAACTGGATGATAACAACATTTGTTGCCTGCTTGGTGGGAATTGCCTCAATCCACTTAGTGAAGTAATCTGTTGCTATTAGAATCCACTTGTGCTAAGATAAGTATTGTGGATGTATTTATCTTATAAAATGAAGGCCCCACTCTCTGAAAGGTGCTTCAACAGAAATGGGTTTTAAAGGCAGAGGTTGTAATTTTATTTTCCCATAAAAAAATTGACATTCATGACATCTAGAAACCTCTTAATAGACATCAGAAAAAATTCTAGACCAGTAGAACCCAACCCTCAAAATCTTGTGCATAGTGGTTTTCCAATAATGGTGGCCTCCATAGTCACCCTTATGAAACTCTCTAATGGTCTTCTCTGCCTCTTCTTCTAGCAAACAAATCAATAAAATTCCCCCTGGATCCTTCCAATATAAAGATTGATTTACTATACGAAACTTTGTTGCTTTCAGTTTTAAAAATATGGCCCTCATTTTACTCAATTCAAGAGGAGCCTGCAAATTTATCAAGGAATTCTTGGGATATCTGAGGAGCTCTCTCTTCCTCTACACCTGTTGACAAGTCAACCATGAAATTTATTCTTAAGAGTTCACAATTGGTCTGTGCCATTATATTTGCAATCCCATGTCCCTTGATCAACTTTGTAGGTTTGATCTCAAGGCCATATTCTAACAACACAGCTATCCATTTACCCCTTTTACCTTAACGATCGGGTTGGGTTAAGATGTCTTTCACATAACTACTTAGAACATAAGCAGTAGTACAAGAATGAAAGATATAAACTTTGAACTCTTTCAAGGCCTTGACTAGTGCATATGCCTGCTTCTCCATGATATCATACTTCAAGGGGGCATCCCTCAATGTCCTGTTGTAATATGCTATGGGATTCTCAAAATTATTCTCATCCTTCTGTAGTAAAACACCAACAATTGTGTGCTCTGAAGAAAAATAGAACAATATGAAATCCTTTTCAAAATTAGGATTGGACAGTACTGGAGCCTTGGTCAATGCCACCTTAATATCCTAGAAGGATATTTTGCCTTCAGGGGTCCATTTTATTTCATTTCCTTTCTTGAGCATGCTAGTAATGTAATTTATTATTTTAGCTAGGTTAGGGATACACCTTCTTAGAAAATTCACCTTTCCCAGGAAAGATTGCACCTCTTTTTTACTTATGGGTATGCCAATTTTCAGGATTCCCTTGACTCTGCTGGGATCTATCTTTATCCCTTCCTTTGAAATAATGTGGCCCATCAACTTTCCTTCTTCCATGATGAAATTCAATTTCTTGGAGTTCAACGAGATGTAGAACTTTCTACACTTATGAAATGCCCTTCTTAGATGCTTGAGGTGTTCTTCATCCGAAACAGGATACACAATGATATCATATAGGTAGATAACAATGAATTTGTCTTTTTCATCAACAAAAGTTATGTCCATATCTCTTTTAAATGTTTCCCTTGCATTCATGAGCCCAAAAGGAATCTTAGCATACATGAATGTGCCCCATGGTGTTGTGAATGCTGTCTTTTCATGATCATCAGGGTGCACCATAATCTAATTGTATTCAGAGAAACCATCCAACATTGACATTTTCTGAGAACCTACCACTTTCTGTAAAATGTGATCCATCTTAGGTAGTGGGTAGTTGTCCTTTAGAGACACCCTGTTTAGATTTCTGAAATCCACACACAACCTAATTTTCCCATTCTTTTTTCTAACTGGCACCAGATTTTCCACCCACTTAGAAAACCTCAGGGATACTGTGATCTTGGCATCAAATAACTTCTTTATCTCTTTCTCAATCAAGGGAAACAACAAATGATTTATCCTTCTTAATTTTTGTTTGAAAGGTTTGTGATCTTCCTTGATTGGGATCACATGTTGGATTATACTGGTGTCATAAAATTTTAGATCTTCATAGCTCCAAGCAAAGGCATCAGGGAATTATTTCAGTAAATTGATATATTTCTTCTTGACTTCAGGGTTGATTGTTCTAGACAGCTTAATGATCTTGGGATCCTCCTGGGTCCCAATGTTTCAATCTTCAACATCCCCTTCATTTACTGTAAGTTTTGGACTCCTGGCCACATCATTATTATCAAAGAGTTTCTCCAACGGGACTAGACCCTTGGGAATGATGTTACTTTTTAGCTGAACTATATATCTACCTACAATATGATTGTCGAAGTACCCATCCTTTGTGAAATAAGTTGTATCTACCTCTTCATCATAGTATTATTCATCAATGTTCAAATTTTCAAATCCATTTTCTAGTTTGAGGAAACTTTCTATTTGTTTATCATCTTCAAAAACCTGCCAATACTTAATATTATCAGGCACTATTGGTTTGTGCTTGATCTCAACCTCATATCCTCTGCTAGGAAATAATGTAATTTTAAAAACTAAAGCTGAAGTGGCAAGGGCATCAACTATCTGATTCTAACCCCTTGGAATCGTTGAGAGGCTATATTTTGAAAATTCTTCAAGCAGGTCAAGCACTGTATTCCTGTATGCTCTTAATATGGGGTGTTTGTATTGATATATTCCCTGCACCTGATTTATGATCAACTCAGAATCCCCATGGACAAATATCTTCTTAGCACCCATTTCTTTTAAGGCTTTCAATCCTAATACCAATGGCTCGTATTCAACCATATTGTTTGTGCAATCAAAAGCTAGCTTATAAGAGCACAGTTTGGTAGCCAACCTGGGGGGGGGGGGTTAATCCACACACCCGCTCCTGCCCCCTCTCTGTTGATAGTGCCATCAAAACACATTCTCCACATTTCATCTTCTGCATTATCCTACTGCTCATTAAACTTCTCAATCTGTTGATCAGATCTATCTTTTCCAGCCATGTCAATCTCTGACCCTTTTTCTTCAAAACACAGATCATTGAAGAAAATAGAATACCCCAACTCAGTTTCCACAACGTATATAGGATGATTATTCAGCTGTGAATTGTTGTTGAACATGTATTTGAGAAAAACCTCTCTATACAACCTCCTATTTTGACTAAATATAGGGATGGTGGCACATGACATGTCCATCTGGAGAGTTCCCTTCAATTTTGCAGCCCATGACCTAGATAACAACATGCCAAATTTGGGAGGAATATCAGCTACCACTACATCCATCACCACATTCTTTGCTGAAATTTGAGACAAAGAAATAACCAAATCTTTGATTAGGCCTAGGCATTTCACCTTTCTTGAATAAAAGGAGAACAAATATTTGTAAGGCCTTGTGATGTCCATGCCCAATTGGTCCATGACCACCTTGGGCATGAGGTTGTGGGATGGTCCAAAATCCAACATGGAATTATGCAGATTCATTTCATGAATATTCAAACCGACATAGAATGGTGGAACTTCATCGGTATCACCACATTCCTCCACATGAGGGCCAAACAAGATGGCAGGATGATCATCTTGTATTCTCAAAGTATCATAAGTTTGTTCCATCTTGAGCATCTTGATGATATGATTTTTGTATTCAGTGTTCTTTATAAACTCATTGAAGGGTACATAGATTTTAATATTGGCCATTTCACTTTCAAAATTAAAGGAAGAGGAGGTCTTCTCTACCTCCTTGATGACTATATGTTTGCTTGTTTCTAGTATTTTCTTTTGGGGCTCTTCTTTCTTCTTCCCTTTGTCCACAACGAGTCTTTTTTGGGCTTCCTTGAAGCAGGTGTGTTATTCTGAGCTTCTTTAGTGGGGTTTTTATTTGGAGGATTTACATTTGGGGGGTTTGCAGGTACTTTCTTATTTTGAAGGTTATATTGCCTTTGGAATCACATGATGGAATTCTACAATCCTGTTTGGTAATATTCCCTATCTACTAATAACCTTTCCTCCTCGTCTTGCATGAAGATCTCATTTGCATCCATGAAATGGTCATGTGATTCCTTGATTAAAAACACCTTTGTTTCTTTATCATCACAACAGTTCATGTTGTCCTCAAAATATCCATCATAATTCTCATTCACATAATTATTTTGAAAATGAGGCCTTATTTGTTGGTCCCCTTGATTTCCCTGATTTCTTTGATCTCCCTAATTTCTTTGTTTGATTTGTGGGATTGATGGTCTTCTTTGATTTTTGGGTGGGCCATCAATCTGTTCTCTAGTGTTAGGTTTATTGTCTAAGGTCACTCTCTCCATCATTTTCTCCATGGTTTTCATCATCATTTCAAACCTTTCTTCTGATGTTTGTGAGGTTGAAGGTTGTGCCTTATCTTGAGCTCTGTTCATGTCCCTGTCAGAGTCAGATTTGATCTTTCCTGAAGCCATTAGATTTACCTCAAATTCTATGACATCAATCATCATATCATCTAATGAATCAGATCTTCTTTCCCTCAATAAGAAATAAAAATCAATTTCAAAAGAATCAACATATCTGAGTTGAGCAACTTTAGGGAGGGTTTTACCTCAATAGGAATCAGATTATAAACCTTTACAAATCTGGCTGAAAAATCCTGCACTGTTTCGTTAAGTGCCCTCCTCATGTTGTTATAATGAGTCAACAACTGGAGGGGGTTCTTCTTGTCACTCCATTTTTCAATAAAACTGGTTTCAAAGGATTCAAAATTTCTGATACTAGCTGCTGGAAGAAATCTGAACCACTTCCTCACTTCCCCTGCAAGACTTTGTGCAAACAGTCTCATTTTTGCATCTTCAAAATCTACTTCTTCCAAGTCTATAAAATCATTGAATCGGTCTAGATGTTTCTGGGTTGACACACTACCTTCAACATCATACATTTTGATCCTTAGATTATACTCCCGAGGTAAATCATGTAGCTGAGCAGAAAGTACAAGAGGAGAAAATATAGCTTCCATGGCTGCTTTGAGGGGTTGAAGTGGCTATTGGTTCTGAGTATGAATCACTATAGGATTCGCACATGAAGCTAAAATAAAATATTGGAATCTTTTTTGTCAAAGATGACCTCGTTCAAATAAGATTCAAATTTAGTTCTGAACAAAGTTTGTTCAAATTTTACATCAAACTCAAGGTCTTCAATGCTTGTTACTCCATCTTTGGGCAAGGATAGATATCAACCTAAATGAAAAACTGAGCCTATTTACCTTTCTTTTCTTTTGTGTACAAGGTTTTTAGGATCAGACACAAGGATTACAACTTCTAGGTCTGGGTTTCTCCTGGTGTGAATTCTCTTGGGAGCCAGGATTCCTAGCTCAAACTACTTGGTGCAACTGGTCTCTTAGTAATGGAGTCGCTAGGGAAAAAATAATATCAACCAATAAGGTATTTGATTCATTGTCACCCTCAAGAATCAAAACTAAATATTTAAGCCATTCTTTTCCCAGGGAAGGTTTCTCTTTCGGTCACGAGCAGTGGCGCCAAAATGTTAGGACTCTGTAAATTTTGTCCAGCTGATAGAAAAACGACAGAGGTAACTATTTCAACCAGATTTAGAGATGGGCACTAGCCTGCTCATCTCAGAGAGGGATCTCTTGTGTCACTTGATATTTCTTTGACAATCAGTGGCTAGATTTAGTTTGTTTTGGGCTATTTTTATAAAGTTTCTGGCAAGGAAGGGGAGGGTCACTTAGGGCTATGGAGTCGAAATTTTGAAAGTGAATGAAAAAAATGACTAGCCAGTAGAACTCTCCAGAGGATAAAGGCTAAATGAAGAAATGAATCTGAGTTATAAATTCATATTTAAGCAGAGTGTAGGAAGAAGGAGAAAACAAGTAACTGCAGCAAAGCATTACTGAAATGAATTATGAATTAGTTGGGAATAAAATTACATAGTTTAAATTGCTTAAGCGAGAGCATGCAAGATACCAGATATATAAAATATGCAGAATAGAAATGAAATGCTAGAAATGACAGAATAACAGTAAAATATCCAGCATAATCTTCACAATACACAGAAATAATATACGAAATAGCAACAGAAATAGCACTTTGATTTAGATAACAATGTTCACAGGCCTCTTCGAGGGGGAAACCTCCAGTCGAGCAATGCTCTGTTACAATAATCTCCAAGCTAGGGTTTTCATACCCTCGACCCTTATTTATACTAAATGTGTCTATTAAGAGAAGCATCTAGAGGAAGATCCTTCTAGAAGCGGAAGCTTCTATTAGGTATTCTTACATCCGCCTTATTATATTTTATTGAAAGGTCTTATTAATATTGACCTTTATTACATCCGAATACATTGATATACCTATGTGCAGGTTAGGACCTTAACATGTCTGCCCCCTTAAAAACAACCTTTTCCTCAAGGCTTGAGATGTGGAAACTGCTGCAGAATGGTAGCTGGTTGCCAAGTGGAATCTGCTGGAGTCATATCTTTCCATTGTACTAGCACTTCCTTGATGGTTCTATGACGCAGGCGATGCTCCCGTTGGTCCAAAACCGCTTTTGGTTGTAGCCAAATGGATCCTTCTTCAGCTAATTTGGGAAGGTTGGTTTGAATTTGGCACCTCGTTCCAATCACCTTCTTCAAGCATGAAACATGAAAAACAGGATGTAGCTTTGACTGACTGGGCAGAGCTAACTGATATGCGACTTGTCCCACAC
>SNQJ01S0014229.1:247281-308227 GCA_010110895.2 Picea sitchensis
GTCGAGTAGCGCTCTGTTACAATAATCTCCAAGCTAGGGTTTTCATACCCTCGACCCTTATTTATACTAAATGTGTCTATTAAGAGAAGCATCTAGAGGAAGATCCTTCTAGAAGCGGAAGATTCTATTAGGTCTTCTTACATACGCCTTATTATATTTTATTGAAAGGTCTTATTAATATTGACCTTTATTACATCTGAATACATTGATCTACCTATGTGCAGGTTAGGACCTTAACAGAGCAGCATAAGATGAATTCTGAGCTTTTAACTATCCAATTTAAACAGAAGAAAATGCAAATGGAATTAAAGAACACGGGAACTACATACAATGAAAGGAGACAAAAATCATATCACCACCATTAGAATATTTTCATAGAGACTTCAAAAGCTTCTGCATATGTATTCAATTCATTTCCAGAAATTTACAATAGAGTTCAGAACAACTAATAAGGTGCCCTTGCACTTCTGCCAACATTAATACATTCAAAACCTCTATTATTTATACAATTTCGAGTTCCTTTCAATTAGAAACCGATTACAATACCTGAATTGAAACGTTTCAGCTTCTAAAACTGACTGCAATAATTTCAAATAACAGTCTCAGTATGTGAACCAATTTACAATGATTAATCAAAAATGTTTCACAAACTAACGACCGATTTCTCTCACTGCTCGATTTTTGTCCTTGCCATCTGTCCTGCTTTGGTCCTCTGTCAAACTTGCCAATTTGGTGACACTTGGAGGCTACTTGTTGGTTCCTAGAAAACCGCATTTTGTCTTGCCCAGCTGCACTAGCTCCTTCCACTTCAAGTGAGAAGGGATCTCATTATCCATCATTTCCTTGATCAGTGTTGGGTATGTGTTATATTCTTTGCATGTGTGTGTGTGTGTGGGCGCGTCAGATTTGACAACTACGTCTGACTATCCCAACCTCGTTTGATATTTGTGTCGTGTGCGTCGAGTGCTTCTTAGGGGGGTCCTAGGGGGGGGCATACCTTCCCCCCTAGTTACGAACAACGTTCGGCTCCGGGGAAGCGCTCCAAAAATTCTTTTTGGGCGATTTTTTCTATTTTTAGTGGTTTTTCTAAAAATAATCCCGGATTAAAGGATTAGGGTTTTGGTAGCTACGAAATACCTAAAACATTGTATATATTGTATGGTGAATGGTGAAATTAATACAATCAGGATTTGAAAGGTGTGGCACCAAGGAAGACTTATTTTCTTCTAGTGAAGGGTTTCCAGCGTAAATCTCTGTGTACTATGTGTATGAGCCATTGATTAATTTAAGTTTTGCTTAAGAATATATATGAATTGCTTTAATTCATAGGTTTAAAAATTACATGTGGTATCAGAGCTCGTTTTTGGCTTCAGAGGGACACCTTTGTTGTTGAGGGTTTGGATCGGTCTTGATAGATCAAGTCTATCTTGGGTCTGTGATAAACTTGGGTTTAGTGGGAGCTTTTGCAGTGGTGATTCGAGTGTATAAAGAGGAATGACGAGCTCTTATAGAATCTAGATAGAGATTTTCAATGGTAAAAACTTTGAGCTATGGAAGCTCAAGATGGAGGAAGTTCTTGTAGACAAAGAACAATGGATCGTTGTGGATCCTGGTACACAACCTACTGGCACACAGTCGACTAGTACACAACCTACTAGTACACAAACTACTAGTACACCGCCTACTGGTATGTAAATGAAGATTGGGAGAAGTTGGATAGAAGAACAAGGAATACTATTCGACTCTACCTGGAAGATTCAGTGTTGTTGAATGTCTCGGGAGAATATACAACCAAGGAACTATGGGATAAGTTAGGGAATTTGTATCAATCAAAGTCCCTAGTAAACAAGTTGTTTCTTCAAAATAAGTTGTATCAATTTAGGATGGAAGATGGAGATTTTGTGATAGAACATCTAAATGCCTTTAATACTCTGGTAAGTCAACTTGTCTCTATTAATATTACGATTGCAGAAGAAGATAAGTGTATTACTTTGTTATGTTCTTTTCCATAATCTTGGGATAATCTGGTTGTAGCAATTGGTAGTACCACTCAATCTACATTGAAGTATGAGGATGTAGTTGCATCCTTTCTATCTGAAGAGATGAGGTGGAAAAACATGGATGGTCATAGCATGGATTCTTTATCTGTAAGAGGTTGTACCCAATACATGAATCCTAGTAAGTCTTCAGGGGGGAGATCTAAATCTACAGGTAGATCTAAGTCTCCAGGAAAATCTTTGATGAAATGTTGTAAGTGTGGTAAAACATGGCATTATAAGAAAGATTGCAAGTCTAAGAAGGTTGATAAACCAAAGGGATCTGATAGTACCTCTTCCATAGAAGCGAAAACCTCCACTGAAGAAGGAGGTGATGTTTACCGGACATCTACAGGTACACATGCAGACCATGATGTATGGTTGATCGAATCAGGTGCATCATACCATATGAATCCTCACAAGGAGTGGTTCTGTGAATATGAAAAATATGATGGTGGTGATGTATTCCTAGGAGATGAATCGACAACCAAAATCATGGGATGTGGAAGGGTTAAGTTGCTACTAAAATATGGAAGGATTAGAACTCTCCCTAGGGTTATGCACATTCCAAAACTAGCCAGGAGCCTAATATTTGTAAGAAAGTTGGATGATGCAGGAGTAGATACTGTATTGGGAAAAGGAACTTGCAAGATGGTACGAGGAGCACTGGTGTTGATGAGGGGAGTTCAGTGTGGAAATTTGTACAAGTTGTTGGGAAACACTTATAATAATGGGTGTAACATTTTTGTTGTCCCTGAGCAGACAAATAAAGAAGACAAGACCAATATTGTCCGTGGAAAGAAGACCATGTTGTGGCATATAAGATTGGGGCATATTGGAGAAAAGGGCCTTCGAACACTACACGGTAAAGGTATGGTTGAAGGTATGTCTAATTACACTATGGATATTGATTTCTGTGAACATTGCATATATGGAAAACATAATCGAGTAAGATTCCCATTTGGTGCTACAAGAGCAAAGGGGATCTTAGAGTTGATACACAGTGATGTGTTTAGACCTGTGCCTGTTCCATCACTAGGTAAATCTATGTATTATGTTTCATTCATAGATTATTTCTCAAGGAACACATGGATTTATTTTCTTAGAAAGAAATCTGAGGTATTTGATAAATTTAAAGAGTTTAAGGCTCTGGTAGAAAATTATATAGAGAAGAAAATAAAGGTATTGAGGATAGATAATGGTGGAGACTTTTGCAGAAATGAATTCAAAGAATTTTGTAAGAAGTGTAGTATAGCGAGGTAGAAGACTACTCCATACACACCTTAGCAGAATGGAGTTGCAGAAAGGATGAACATGACACTGATGGAAAAATCAAGGAACATGCTCAGTGGTGCCGAGTTAGGACAAGAATTTTGGGTAGAGGTAGTGGGTACAACATGTTACCTGGTCAATCGATCACCCTCATCAACGCTAGATGATAAAACTCCACACAAGGTATGGACTGGAAAGAAACCCTCTCTTGAACATATTAGAGTGTTTGGTTGTGATGCTTATGTACATATTCCAAAGGAAAATAGGAGTAAGCTGGATAAAAAAGATGAAAAGTGTATCCATATTGGTTATAAAGATGGTGTGAAAGGTTACAAGCTTTGGAACCCAAAAACTAAGAAGATTGTTTACAGTCGGGATGTTGTGTTTAGAGAGGTAAAAGATGTTTCCAAACAAGAATTCCTACCAAGGCAAGAAGAACCTGAGAAAATAGAGTTTGAGTTGGATGATGCAAAATATGAATCATGTGAAGAAGATGAAGCAGAAGAAGAAGAACCTCATACCCCAGTATTGAGGAGATCAGTGAGAGAAACAAGGCAACTAGAAAGGTATAGTCCACCTGATTTTCGATCTAATTTTGCTTTATCTATTACTGATGATGATCCCAGAACTATTAGGGAAGAAATGAATTCAGAGGATAGTAAACTCTAGAAGAAGGCCATGGTTGAAGAAATTGATGCCTTGGATAAGAATGAGGCATGGGATATAGTTGAATTTCCAGCTGGAAGAAAATCTATTGGTAGAAAATGGTTTTTTAAGAAGAATTTTAATGCAGAAGGAAAAGTGGAAAAATACAAAGCTTGGTTAGTAGAAAAAGGTTATTCCCAGGTAGAGGGAGTTGACTTTGGTGAGATATTTTTCCCTGTTTCTAAGTTAACTTCTATTAGATTTCCTTTATCTATTGTTGTTGTTGCTTTTGATCTTGAAGTGAAACAAATGGATGTGAAGACAACATTCCTACATGGGGATCTGGAAGAATAAATCTACATGAAGCAACCATAAGGCTTTGTAGTGAAGGGAAAGGAGTTGGTCTGTAAGCTAAAGAAGTCACTATCTGGTCTAAAGAAATCACCTAGGATGTGGTACCAAAAGTTTGACACATACATCCTTGGATTGGGATTTGTGAGAAGCAGGGATGATCACTGTGTATATTCCAAGCAGGTTGGTAATCAATTCATTTATGTAGTGTTGTATGTTGATGACATGTTGCTGGTAGGAAATGACATGGATGTTATCAAGGAGGTGAAATCACAACTATCCTCCAAATTTGACATGAAGGATATCGATGTTGCTAACTTCATTATGGGAATGGAGATTAAAAGAGATCGTGCAAACATGAAACTCTGGTTGAATAAGAGAAAATATGTTTGAGACGATATTACAGAGGTTTAATATGCATGGAAGTAAACCAGTCAAGGTTCCTATTCCTATAGGTGTAAATTTATTTGCGGATCAGTGTCCCAAGACACAGAAAGAAGAAGAGGACATGTCCCATGTTCCGTATGCTAGTGCAGTTGGAAGTTTGATGTAGGCAATGGTTTGTACTAGACCAAACATTGCACATGTAGTGGGAGTTTTGAACAGGTATATGTCAAAACTAAGGAAGGAAAATTGGACAACAATAAAGAGGGTCTTCAAGTATCTTCGTGGCACTACCAGTTATGGATTGTGCTACCAAGGAAGACCAGGATTGGATAGAGTGGTGGACATACATGGATTTGTTGATGCATACTGGACTTGAGATTTGGATTGCAAAATATCTACAAGTGGGTATGTGTTTAACCTATTTGGAGGAGCAATCAGTTGGATGAGCAAAAGATAGGCTATAGTGGCACTCTCAACTATAGAAGCTAAATACATGGCAGCCACTCATGCAAGAAAGGAAGCAGTATGGTTACAGAGATTTTGTTCAAGTATTGGGTTGGTACAACAAGCAGTGAGATTATATTGTGTCAGTCAAAGTGCAATATTCCTTGCAAATAACCCAATTTATCATTCAAAGATAAAGCATATTGATGTTCAATATCACTTTGTGAGAGACATGGTTGAAGAAAAGAAGGTGTTGTTGAAAAAGGTTGACACTTTGAAGAATGTTGCAGATTCATTGACAAAGTCTGTGAGCACAGAAAAGTTCTCCTGGTGTAGAGTAACAATGGGCATTGTTGCCCTCGATTTTTTACTATATAATCCTATGGACCCCTAGATGCAAAGAAAACAACAAGTGGGAAAATGTTGGGTATGTGTTATATTCTTTGCATGTGTGTGTGTGGGCATGTCAGATTCGACAACTACATATGACGATCCCAACCTCCTTCGCTCTTTGTGTCGTGTGCGCTGGGAGTTTCCTAGGGGGGTCCTAGGGGGGGGTCGATATGGCCTCCCTGGTTACGCACAACGCCTCCAAAATTTGTTTTGGGCGTTTTTTGCTATTTTTAGCGGACTTTTCTATTTTTAGCAGTTTTTCTAAAAATAATCCAAGATTAAGGGATTAGGGTTTTGGTATCCATGAAATACCTAAAAAATTGTATATATTGTATGGTGAATGGTGAAATTAATACAATGAATATTTGAAAGGTGCGACATCAAGGAAGGATGGTTTTCTTCCGGTGAAGGGTTTCCGACGTAAATCTTAGTGTACTATGCGTATGAGCCATTGATTAATTTATGTTTTTCTTAAGAATCTATATGCATTGCTTTACTTCATAGGTTTGAAACTTACAATCGGGATCTCCAGTTCAATGCAAGAGTCATAATTCATGGTTGGCAGTTCGATCTTCATTGTCTTGAACTGATTCAAGATCTCAAAATCTGTGGTCAAATTCTCCACCAGGTTTGTCCCCTTCAAGTTTTCCTCTAGGCTTTCAAACTTGGAGTGATCCATTCTGCATTGGGAGAGGAGAGAGTTGCATTTCTCCTGATCATACAATTTTTCTTTACCATCCCAAAATGGTGGGAGGCCTTTGATGAACAACTCTTCAAATAGATCTTTGAATTCATGTATACTCTGCTCCATCTGCATGGCCTTGGTCTGGAATGATTTAAGAAAGTTATGCTTGGCAATGATCCTCCTGGCCCAAATGATCAATGTAGTCCTGTCTTTTACCCCAATGGTATGAAGTTCAGAGGTGGGTATGGAATTCAATATATTTATATCATTTTGTGCCCACTCTGAGGGTTTTTTCGCCAACATCTCATTCACAATAGTGCACCTGCTCCTGGCTGTGATGGCCATGCTATCTTTGTCATTTATGAAATTTATGTACATTTTGAACTTGGTAGCCTCAACAACAATAGAATCCCAGATGACATGTTTGGCTCCCTGGAACAATATTTTTCCTTTCAATCTTGTCTTCAACTTGTCTACTCTTTCCTGTAAATCTTAATTCTCTTTTCGGAACTAGGTCATCTTCTCATCCTTTATTCCCATTTCTTTTTGCAGTTTTTCTATATCTCCTTTAAGGATCTTGATTTCTCATGCCTTCATGATAACTTGTGACATAGCCTGGACAAGTTCTTCAGTGCTTGGCTGAGTTTCTATAGTACAAGGTACAACTACAACCATGTTTGATATTTATGTCTGTCTTTGTGACCAATTTACCTTTTCTTTCTCCAGCTGCAATACTTTGGCATTGTAATTCAATGCTTCCTATTGAAATGCCTCTTTTTATTGTTCTAGAGAAACCAACTCTGATGTTTGTGGATGCTCAGTGGCAGACATATTTAGTTTTTTCTTCAAGATTTGAATCAACTTGTATTTCTCTTCTAAGGAAGTTTTCACTCCCTGAGGGCCTTCAGATTCTAATCTCTTGAATTGAGTTTTCCAAGCTCTTTTGGATGCTTTCTCTTGTCTCAATTGTCCCTCCAACTTAAGTGCATGAGTTTTCAACCTTGAAATATTCAAGCTTAGACCCAGGTAGTCCGAATACAACATGTCACTGATGTTTATATGGAATTTCACCTTGTCTTGGGCACTGATGTTTTCAAAATGTACATTAACCTCAGACACTTTATCCTCATCCATAACTGGTATGTTGAGTGTCTTCTTCTCTATATCCATGAATGATAACATAGAAGACTTATGCTGAGAAATCCTTTCTACCTTAGGTATCAACTCTCTTATTTCACTCATGGCCAAGCTTCCTTTCACATTATATTTCTTTGCTAAATCTTCTTTAGATTGATAGAATTCTCCAGGTGTTTTTATCAAAAATGTTTTTTTTGTTGTTGAAAGCTCTTGAGTTGCTTTCACTTTGGGGCATGCTTCTTTTACCAACTTCTTCCTTGTTGGTGCCACTCTCCACCATATCCATACTTACTTGCTCCTTAGGCTCTTCTTCCTCTAGATCTACTATCTGTGGAGATTGTGTGATCTTTATCTTCTTGGGAGTAGTCTGTTGACTACTGCTGCCTAGGGCCTCTGAATTGCTTCTCTTGGTGTAGACAATTACTTTGGGAACTTGGAGTATTAGACTCTGAGAGGTCTGCTATTTCTGAGTCTACTGTAGGGTTGTCCCTAGTTGTTTTGTTTGAGAAGGATGCAAGATGGCTTCCATATCAGCAGATGTTTCTAAATTTGCTAATTTGTCAAAACCTTCAACATATTGATGTTCATATGGGGATTGTTTGCTCATCGATATTATTTTAGATATGACCTGATGTGGATCATATATTCTCCATTGTAGTTGTGCAAATCCAAACTCCTTGAGTTTGGCCTGGATATGAGATAAGAAGGATCTAGTATTCACGAAAAAGGGTCCTATGATGAAAGGAAATTTCAGGTTGGACACCTTGTGCATTTTCAGAAAATGTTTTGTCTCTGAGATGATTCTTTTCCTGATGAACTCTAGGGAAAAGACTTTGGGTGTCAGAAAAATAGGCAGAAGGTAAGGTGCCTCTTGAAAACCATATACCCAAATTATTGTAGAATGCATGAACACCACCCAATCTCCCACTCTATTTTCTGGATTTGGCTGCAAATAACTTTTCATGTCCTCCAGGACTCTTGGCAGGATGGAGTTGAAGATTAGGCTGTAAACTCTGGACATGATATTATTTATGAAAATGAGCATTTTGATTCTTTTGCATTCAGTTGAGATGAATGCTGCTTCATGGAACTCTATCTTGTTTGTCTCCAGGAACTTCTTTAGCAAGTATGTGTAATATTTGAAGTGCCTCAGTGACTAGAAATTCACTAGCTGTTTGTGTACATTATCAGCTATGAACCCTTCAAAGCTGATACAGTCTGACTGAATGGACTCTGACTGGAAAAATGTTAAAAAAAAAACTAACATGACCTCAAGTACATATTTGTCATTATCTAGACCTAAAATCTAACTAAGTATGGAACAAGACCACTGGATTTCGATAACCACGACATTTACATTCATTGGCAAGGAAAAAATCTCAGAATAATGCTCGGGTTTGACAATTGTCTGCAAAAATAGGTTTTTGACTTCGGGGGGACATTCCCTGTAAATCGTAACTAGATTTTGTTCCTTGAAGGGTTTAGACGTTGCATAGGGGGAATCTGGTATGCCGAGGGCATATCGAATGGACAGGCTATATACTCTACACAGGACCTTCGACCCTAATTTATTTAAAATGAATTTCTCTTCCTGTGAGCATTGTTTTGTGAACCAACCTATGAATTCCGAGAAAGGGTATGCGACTTTGACGATGTAAGGGACTATGGAGGCTTGGACCGCTTCAATAAAGGGTATATGTCTCCTTACATTATCTGACAAATTGTCTCCTTACATTATTTGACAAATTGGCTCTGGACACGGAGACAGGTGAGACAGTCATTTCGGTGTCGAACACATCAGAGTCTCTGTCAATTAGGGATTCTTCGTTTGACAGGGGATCTTCCTTTGTTACAGAAAAAATGATAGGATCCATGGAGATGATGAAAAATACTTGCAAATGAGCAGAAGACGTGTGAATTTCGTGCACTATTGGTATTCAGTTCGAATGGGGCGGTCGTGCTACTTCTAACGTTCCAATGATTTGAAAAAACATAAAATAATGACAAGGGTCGCCCCTTTATATATGCTTCCTGATTTCAGGGACGAGGCAAAGCGGTTTGGGGTAGACTTCTTTTCTCCCCGAAATGCATCCAGTGGAGCCACATGGTCCCGAGTCGAAACCACTATATTTTTATCGTCTCACTTTCAAGAATTAAACTCCACGCTAGTTCTCCACCCGATATGATCCATGACCGTTGATCTGCGACACCTGAGATCTGTGGCCTGCCGAGTCCCATCAACTCCGCACTTCCGATAGACTTAGCTTCCTTCTGCCAGATATGGACCCATCCTCCAATTTATCACACCTCTACACTAGTTTAGCCTCTCGCTAAGTCCTGAAACTTAGATTCCATATAAAAATTGTTGTAGTGATAACACTCCCTTCATATGACCGAGATCTATGACCTCGGTTAAACTCCTTGAGTGGTAATCGACGGTCTATTTCGACGATTGTGATTAAATCGATCGTGAATATAGATGGATAGGAAGGATTGCAGAGTATCGACTAGTACAATATTTAAACCCTTTCCCGAATTCCACAATAGAAACCGCTCGTTGATAGTGGGATCGATGCCAACCATTAAGCTATTTGTAGGTGATGATCGACGACCTGTGTGGATTGTGGAACTGAAACTTGCACGATCATTAACTCAACCTTTTGATCCTGTAATGGCTCCCCGTTGTTGATCTACCCTTATTGATATCCGTCAGTCGGGAATTAATCGTAATGTTGATCTGATGACCCTCCTCTGCAACTCCCATATATGATGGCTACTGAGAACTGGTCACTGATGGTTGAGTGTGTGCTTGCGCTTCCCATGTGTAAATTTACATTGTCTCTCCTGAGCTTCATTCTTTCAAAAGTTAAGACCTAGGACTGACTTGAGAGGGTCCCAGTGCATACCAAGTGTTTTTCTTCTGAGATGTGGGCTCTAAAGGAGCCTATCTATGTACTTCTAAAGTTGGCTTTAGTTGTGTTGCACTGTGACACCTAGAAGAGGAACTTTAGGTTCCTTACAAAAAACTTATTAATTAAATCTTAGAACAAACTTTATTTCAGTTACAAGATTTTCTTCTTCACAATATCTATTGGTTTACCAAGGTACAGTGTAGGCTTATGGTTCTACCTTGTGCTGAGATATTTTCTCTGTTGTTCTCTTCCTCTTTTAACTTATAATATAGATCATATATCTAACTACTTGGTTGTACAATGTAGATTGGTCACACTTATTCCAGGTAGACTTGAGTAATATTGAGACTATCATAGATGATAGATTATCTATTTAAGGGACTTTGTTTTACTGTTTAAGTTTATTTCCTTGGTTTTATTGAAATTAATTCATATCCCTTAATTGAATAAGATGATGAATTACTATAATAATAGGCATTGAGCATTATGAAATGGTGATCATGTGACTAGATTTTTCTGTGTTAAAGAAAATATAGCTAAGTATGTTGGTAACTTAATTGATGTTTGGTTTGGACTGAAAATATGAGAATTAGATACTTCCTTGTTCCTTAGAACAATCACAAGTCCTGAGACCTTAAGTGGTCAAAATCAATCGGATTAATTCTGGAATTGAATGTTCATTATGTGTCTTGGAGGTCCTAACATTGTAGGTAGATTGGATGGGTAGATATTCTCGATTTCCTTGTATGATGATTTATTCTATTAGAAGAAATGATGATGTGTGATGAAACTGGTTGTGGTTGATCTTGAAGGATCTTGATGCTTTACTCTTTTTGTATGTGATAATTATGGGATATCCAAGATCGTTAATAATTGACATTGCATCCATCTCTAGTCGTGCACTGAGATGAATGAATTATACTGCGTATGAATGAAGTATGTTGATATCATGTTTAACTTGTTCTAGTGATGTTTTCTTAATGTATTAATGTTTCAAAAGAAAGAAAAAATTCTCTTACTGTTATCAATTGGTTATGATGTAACGGAGGGGATGTTACAACTTCTTCTTATCAAGGTTTTCTTCATTGGTGTTCTCATTTTGTTCAGTGGGATTGTTCAGTTCCATAACATAGCTCTTGGGTTCTTCCTTGGTTTTTTGTAATTTGGGGTTGGGATTGTAACCAATTCCATTTCCGTCGAATGGTGATTTTTTATTATTGAGGATATTTTCTAACATCGTGGAACTTTGTTCAAATTTTTTACTATCGTTCAACTCAACTATAAGTACATCGATTTCCTTCATTAGGGAAACATTTTATTTTTAAAGTTTCTCACAATATTCTTGTTTCTTCTGTAGTCGACTCATTAATTTCCTCTTCAACTTTCATCTCTTCTTCTAGTTGAGAATCCATATCAAAATTATGTGACAATTCTTCCTTCAACTATCTGTTCTTTCTTCTAAGCCTTTTTATTTCATCTAGGGCACAAAGTATTTCTCCTTCAAGATCAACATCCACATCATCATTTTCTCCAATATATGGGATGATGTTATTGTCTTCATATTGATTGGACTCTATTTCTTGGACCATGAAGAGAACATCATCTTCAACTTCTTCATCATTTTTTAGAAGATGCGTAGTAGTCCTCTTTGGAATAAATGTTTTTCTTTTGCTTGTGGAAGTATTTGGTCCTTTGAATTTTACCCTTCATTCTTTCATTAGAGTCAAATTTATCTTGATATTTTCTTATCCCTATTCTTATTATGAGGACATTTGGAAACAGATTTTCCTACTCCACCACATTTAAAACATTTGAAAGGAAGCATACCTTTATATTTTCCATTTCCTCTATGGAGCCTTCTTACAAAGTTGGCTTCTTCTGTATCATAATCATCATTTGAACTATCAATTGATTTTCTTTTTTTCTGTTAGTATTCTTTGAGGATTTGAATGTTGCTTCCTTTTTAGGTACTTATTCTTGTCCTATTCACATCTCATAGGCTGTAAGAATTCCATGCAATTCATCCATTTTTAATTTATCCAAATATTTTCTATCTTCGAGAGATGATATATTAGGATTGAATCTCATAGGAAGTGACCTAAGTACATTTTGCACAATAATTTTTTCATCAATTATTTCACCTAATCCTTTGATGATGTTTACAATTCCATCCACACGAAGAAGATATGATGCAATTTTTTCTTCTTCATCCATCTCCAGGATTTCAAATTGACTCATATGAGTTTTTAGTTTTTCTTGCTTGAATTTATCATCTCCTTCATAAGAGTTATTCAATTTATCCCAGATCTCCTTCACAAATTTCTAGTGCATAAATTTGGTGAATTCTAATTTTGATAATCCTTCCAGAATTACATTCATGTCTTTTGAGTTATTTTCATTGAGCTTATTTGCACCTATGTCAAAAAGTGGATTTGATGGAGTTTCATAACCATTATTGACTGATTCCTAGACATCATATCCTAGTGACTATAGATACACTCTCATTCTGATGCTCCAAAAGGAATAATCTATTCCATCAAAGTATGGATATTTTCTTAAGGATGTTCTCTACTGTTTATCCATGTGATCTGTAGGGATATTCCTTCCAGTGGTTAGACTGTTTTTTAAGGAACTGGCTATGATACCAATTGTTGAAATGTTTAATAGTAATGAGAAGGGGGTGTGAATCAATATTGTTGTTATAGAAAGATTTCCCTCACACTATGAAAATTTGCTCAGAAGGCCTTTTCCATTCCTCTATGCAGACTTGAAGTCCTTTTTTGTAGTTCCCAGAGCTAAAAATAAATATTTTTCCACATATACGCGCCCTAACTATTATACAACATGCGTATACGTAGGTTGCACCATATTCACCCAACACCATCCATGTTTTGAGGAGTGAGGCATCTTTTGACCATGTCATTAACACTTCTAGTGTTGTACCTTCTGAACAAGAGAGAATTATACTCTCCTAGAGTAGGCTCCCTCCAAGTCTTAGGGAGGTTCCCTTTGACTGGGATGGTCTTGTGGGGTATCAAATTCCTTATTCTATGCCCTTTAAGATAAGGGGCATTCTCTGATATATCATTGAGAAGGTAAACTCCACGAGTATTTTATCCCCCTCTACTTGGAAATCTTTGGATTTTCCAAAGCTTGTGTCAGTTGTCCGTAAGTTTCTGACCTTTCACAGAATTCCTAAACAGGAACCCTAGCCTCCCCCATGACATGCTAATGATAAAACTCCCAACGAGTCTAGTTTAAGCTCTTTTTCGACTCTCTCAAGAAGAGAAAATATTGTTGAGTGAACTTGTCTCTTTCATACTCGTAAATTGGATTTGAAAGGATGTCTATTTGGTGTGAGTTTACCCCTTTTTCAAACCAAGTAGACTAAATTTATGAAAAAGGAATTTTTTTGGTGTTAAGTTGTAATTGCATCTCATTCTCTTTCTTGCATTATTGAGACTATTGTTGGTTCTCAATTTCGCATTATAATCCTATCACCTCAGCAATTTTCATCATGAGCCAAGCAGAGCCTTGTTTATATCCTTTGCATCTTGACACCCTATACTCCGAGAGGAAACATCCCCTCGAGTGTCCATATTCTGCATGAACCTCCTTGCATTGAGCATAGGTATGTTCCATTGCTGGAACTAGTTGCTTACTAGTGACACTCATTTCCTCCTCTGTATCACAACATTAATTTGACTATGAAAAAACTAAAAACGATGAGCGGGAAAGGAATATTATCTTATATTGGCAGCAGTCGTGTCGCCTTTGAACAAAGCATTAAATTTTGAGTCCACTTGTCATAAAAAAATTGGGTTTAGCATGACCTTAGGAAGTTGAGGTTGTTGCTTAGAGTTTACTCCCCCAAATGGTTACTCTTCCATTCCCTATGGATATTTTGATTGGTGCCTCCTACATCACAAAGTTTCATCATTGAGTCTATGTTGTCGGAGTCTTCCATATGTCTCATGCTCTTGTTCAAAGGATGTCTATGAGCCTGTGTCGTCCATTCCTTAGAACTCTTGAATTTGCATGTCGGCCATGCCCTTAGTGTGTCTCAGAGTTACATGAAGCTACAGTCCTATCATGCACCCTGATCCTAATTTCATCATTGGTAGGTAAACTTGAACCCAACAATCGACATTTCATCATTGGTCGCTGACTAGGGGGTTTCCTGTGTGTTCGACGACAATAAATATATTCACACATTGGGATTCATGCAATTTATTGGATGCCATTATATTTATTGGTGGTTTCCTCACCTTTTTCAGCAATATTCCTTATTGGCTTCTATTTAGAGGGTCTTTTTCGTGTACCAATTGCATCTGGCGCATGTGAAATACGCACAGGGTTGTTGGTTCATGAACATGTTCTTCGTCCGAATTCCTCCAAATCATCAAGGTCCTTCTTTGTACCTTGTGTTGAATGATGAGATATGACTTAATTCTCTCCTTTCAGTGGATCTCCTTACATAAACTTCAACTTATATATTTTGGAAACGAGATCTAGAGTCCTAAGAGTACCTAGAGGCTTGCAGTCAATAGTGGAAGGTTCTCTCACCATCGACAGTTGGAAATACATCAATGTCTCCTGATCGATGGATTATTAAAATGTTCGACCTCAACACCTTTATTCATACTTGTAATAATGTACTTGGTTTCTTGATACCTACTTTCATTATCGATAGGTTGTCTCGTGTTGATTAATGATATACCTTAATGATTGGTAAACAAACGAAGTCTCATTGTGTTTGACCTCAAATCCTTTATTCACATGATGTGGAATTACACCTTTGGTGGATAATGTAGAAGACTTGAAGACATTAGTTCATAGTCGCATCTTTCTTAAGTTGTTGCTATCTTTCATTAGACCAGTACCTATGTGACTTCAGTGATCATGGGAGATCAGATTGTACTCCATTGTATACAAATATATTCAGATTGATTTTGAGACTAGTTTTACTCGGCTTTGTTCATGACTATGAAAGCCTATGGCATGTAGCCACCTTTTTATTTCCTATTCATGGCCATGAATAGTTGTTTGGTATATTTTCACATGGATCTGTAGTGTATTTCAAATTGGCAGCCATGTGCGCAAAGTTAGTATAGATTGTAATATTCTCATGAGAAACTAGTTCGTCCAGATGGGTCTCCATTACTCCACTTATGGGTATTATAATGTATTTAGACCATCGAAGATACTCCTCTGACCTCACACATTAGGGAGAATCTTTTATAGCAATAATTTCCTCACACTATGTAAATTTACTCAGAAGGCCTTTTCCATTTCCCTATGTAGACTTGAAGTCACTTTTTGCAATTCTCAGAGATAAAAATAAATATTTTTCCACATATACAGACCATAACTATTATACAACATGTGTATATGCCAGTTGCACCATTATAGCCCGCGTACATAGGGTTTTGTGCCCAAAATTAAAAAATAGTGTCAGGTTTCCATGTCACGTCACAAGATCCATGATCCTTGACCTTCCATATACTGGAAACGTTCTGACTCGACCCTTCAGTTCTATTTGAAGGCTATAAATGGGTTATATCCAATATGTGGAAGAGAAGAGAATAATTCAACTTTGAGAGAAAAGTTAATCTTGAGAAATTACTCACTTCACATTGAGTCTGCATCACTTTATCCTTTTAAGTATGAACACATTGTTCAACCCCCAAGCTCTTCCCTACTTGATGGAGAACCTCATTGTCTCTCTTATATGAGCTTTCCATTGGTGGATGATTGAAGTGGTGAAGGCCCAGCTGGAAGGGACTTAGTTTCTCGGTTCTTAACGTGCCGACACGAAAGTTTTTCTTTCATATACTTATGTTGATTACATTTTAATAGAAATACTATTTTCTCATCCAATTAATGTCTTGCAAATATTTGAATTGTTATTCCATGGGCATATTTTTTATAAATATTGATGGATTATGCCATTAAATATGTTAACTTTATATATTATCACCATATGATTTCATATCTTAGTTGTTGAGGACAAGTTGTAGGTATATTTCTTTGAGTCGAGTGTTCAACAGTGGACTTCATCGAACGTCTGGATGAGGTAGGCTCTTTATCTTGTCTTGTTAGCATATTTGTTTATATAGCATACTTGATATTAGAGTTGATTTATGTAGTCATTTTCATCTATTGTGGTTTACCCATGCCATAGAATGATTTTCCTCATAACAATTGTATACTTTTATTACTTTTTTATTCTGGTATAATTTTAAAACATAGTTAGGATTTATACTTGTAGTCAGTTATACCAGAAATGTACTTATCATAATCATAGAAAATATTCAACACATTCACAAATATAGAGGTGGAAACCTAGATTGTGAAGACCTTAAAAATATTAATAAATGAATATCAATTCATGTATGAACAATTGTTAATGAGGAAACCAATTCTCTGTAGGCACCAACCTATAAGTAGACGAGGACACCAATCCTCTTATGAGCACCAACTCATAAATCAAGCACCAACCTACAAATTGATGAGGAAACCAATCCTCTATAAGAACCAAACTATAAACAGATGATGACACCAATCCTATTGAGAAAAAAATCAATGACTTAAGGCACCAACTTGTTGATTGAGCTCCAACTCAATCTTTCCTTGCTCCACCCTGCCACCCTTGAATTGCATAAATGTCTTAATTTTTTTTAATAAACTTCTCCAACGTGCTTCATCCTCTGTGTGATCAAGATTCAAATCATATTCATTGTTTATCAACAAATTCTAACAGATCACAGAGCCTCTTCTCTTCACACTTATGCTCTCGCAAAATTTTCATTCCCATGCATTCATCCTCTTGCACTCTCTTGTTCTCATCCTCATGATGGATATATATGCTTTACACAAACATAGTATACGTTAAGTGTGGACCCAAATCATCCTTAGATCTGACCAGATCATCCGAAACTCCATTTAAATTGTTGGAACATAGTATAAGATCTTAATCCCTTTAGGGCCTATTTTCCTTTAATATTTGAGTTATCCTAATGGGGACAACTCAAGCTGATAGACTCTTGAAAAAATGTGTGGGACCAAAAAATTTATTGCGGGGGGATAGACCCTTGAATCGGATCTTGAGGAAAGGGGGCCATAATAAACAATAAGCTGATGTGTGTATTTTGATTTTATCATATTTAAAAATTGCAGGGGGGTGCCTCTATATTAAACCTCGATCTAGTTAGGCACCCACAATTTATTGTATACCATTGATTTGACCTTTCTATTAACGTGTCAAATCATCCCCTCATGCTAGTATCCTCCCCTTTCCAATTTTTGTTTTGGATCATTGATATGGTGGATTATCTAATCTCTGACGTCGATCGAATATTTTCCACATGAGATTGTATGATGTAGGAACTTTTACACAATCCTTTTGACTTCAATCCAATGGCTCTTATTCATTGTTGGCTAATCTGACGAATAATAATTACTTTCCCATACTTCTACTGCACCACTTGTCACCATCGTTCTTCCTTACAAAAACATAGTCTTTGTTGATTTCTCTTTCCAACCGTCTCTGTTGTTGAGAAGGTTCATCGATTGTTTATTGTTGATCTATTATGGGCATCAAATTTCCTTTTTGGTCACTCGTCTACTCTCAAAGGGGATAAAGTATTTAATCAATGAGAAATTTCTCCAAATGAGCATCAATATTTGAAGCACCCAAGTTGGAAAATACCTTTTCAATTGTCTCTATTACCATTTGGCTATATGGTTAACTTTCGTCTCTAAGGCCTTCAACAGTTCTACCCATAATGTCATTATTTTCCACTTTGTTAGCTATCTCAATAGTTGTGTCTTCCAACTGCCTGTAGTTCCTGAAGTGCCAAGCCTTTCCTTCTTTGCAGGAACTTGTTGCTTTGCATACTGTTGAGTGCTCAACACACCTTAAAATCTTTTCAAAAAAATTTCACTTTTGGGTACCACTTGTTTTTTTTCTTCTTCTTTCTGAATTGAGTCTGTTGTGTAGGGATAATAATTTTTTTTTCCATGTCTCATCATCGATTACATTCAAATTTATTTGGACATGTTGAATTGAATTTTTTTTCTCTAAAAAGAACTTGGCATTTTCACTAAGAATTCACATCTAAAATTGTGACCCACGCACCAATTTTTGGCATCGGGGAAATACGAACAATAAAATGACCACGTAGCAACGATAATAGTTGATCACTGATGTATCATCGACATCAGGAAAAAATGAAGGAGGGGTGCATCTATTGCTAACTATGTTTGCGAAGAAGTTTTCAGAAAATCGTCGATATCCCATCGGTGTCAACGAAATATGAAAGGAAAAAAAACTAACATGGGCCATAACAAACCTCTGATAACCGATTACTGATGCATTGTTCAGAGTTGGTGAAATCCAAAAGATTTAAATTGATCCGGATTATTTTTGGCACGAAATGAGAGCGAAGATATAATAAAACAATGTACATAGATATCCCGGATATCCAATAATATAACATAAATGTATCAGAGATGCAACCATAAACATAGATATATAGTAATACACAATTTTCTATTAATGAGCGAAAATGTACAAAGACTGTAAAAATACAGAGTGAAAGACTCACTAAAATGGTGGCATCTTATCTCTGAGAAGAGATGTGTCCGCTACTCGCATTCACAAGAAGATGATTTTTCAATGAGTCTCCAAAGGCCTTTTTATCATAAATAAAATCCAAAACCCTAACCCCGAAAGATGAAAAGGCAACAATTTTGTGGACCTCGTTTTTGGGTAGTTTGGTGTATCAACTTCCCGAGGACGTAACTTTGGCATACGATATTTGTTTGGGGAGAACGATAGCTCGTTGGAAAGGTATCATCGAGGAGATTTATTTAGGGGGATATTATGAATTCAACTATCATTGAGAAGCTCGATCCTGAAAAACCTTCATTGAGGCCCTCAAAATGGCCCCAGAAGTTAAAACTGCTAAAAATAGTAAATTGCCAAAATTGTCAGAAAACAGATTTGAGAAAGTTGGAAAAGGTGGGTGGCCATCGATATCCACCTCGATCAATCCTACATACTTAGGAAGTAATGGTATCCATTTCATTGAGTTCCTGGGGGAGAGGGAAAAACATTTGTTGAATCTTCATCTTGATGAGTTGCTTGCCTTGTTGGAGAAGTTGCGTTGCTTAGCTTGTTGAAGGTTGTCACGAACATGTGGCTGGAAGGGCTGGACCTTTTTAACCATCTGGATACATGAGATTCCTAGGTGTAGAAGGAATATTTACACTTTGCTGCAATCTTGTTGACTTTCTTCTGTTGGATAGAAGGTGCTTGGGTCGAGGTTGTAGTGGTTGCAATATCCTTCTGTTCACCTTTTGAACATATTATGAAGACGCTGAATTTTTTAGTATGAGATACTACCTTGAGAAAATGTTTAGGTGGAACAGTAGTCAGAACTACCTCTGGTATTCTATAGATATGACCCCCCACAGAAACAATGACACTGCGGGGTCGAGACTCATAAAAAATATGGCGCTTCCACATATATGGTTGGCCCAAGAGAAAATCACAAACATACAGTGGGGAAACATCACATAATACCTCATCCTTGAAGGGTTGGATGTCATATGACAATCAACATTGTTGGCTGAAACAAAGATCTCATCCCTGGCGAATCCACCCGATGTTCTATGGCTGCTGGTGTGGTGTTGTCAACAATCTCAACTATTTGATGATCTCTGCTGAGATGAGGTTCTTCTAGCTTCCGCTATCAACAATAAAATGCAGCGGAGTCCCCTTCACCCACATATGTGAATGAAAAATGCGCTCCCCCTCTTCAGGATCAGTTGGTTCTTCTCGTTGAATTGCTGTAGTCACAATAGCAGTGGGGTCTAGGTTGATGATCTATCTTTTATCAGTATTTTCAGAATCAGATTCTGAATAAGGGTTTGGATCCTTGTCTTTGATATCGACCACCAATGATTGTTTTGAGTGACATTACTCAGTGTTTTGCCAAGGGATTTTGTGGAAATCACACCATTTTCTAGTGTCCTTCTTTGTCTTCCCATGACCCTTCTTTTCCTGTGGCTTGGACTGGTTTTCAAGAGATTGTTTGTTAGGGCCATCTTTATCATACTTTGTTTGTTGCAGATTTGTAGACCCAAACTCCCATTTGTTCTGGTGCTTAAATTTCTGCCCGATTTTAACAACATATTGATAAGCAACACCGAGTGATGAGATGTCAAGAAAATCCATTTCAGTTTGGATGTATCTGTGTTGAGCCCCATGGTATTTCAAAACCAAATGTCATTCGAAGTCTTTGATACCCATCTTGGTGTGCAAGGTATGAAAGGTATTGATGAACTCCGTAACTTCTTGGCCCCTCTCTTGCCACAGTGTGGTCCATCTCATGTATTGGTCCTCATAGTTTCCAACAGGGTAATACTGTTCCTTTACCACATCCACAAAAAAATCCCAAGTGGGATCGGCCTCATATATTCCAGACTCCTCTGTGGAAATTTTCTCCCGGTAAGTTTCCCACCAATGTTTGACAAAGGGGGAGAGCTTTAAGGAGTGTGAAGGTGATATTTTCCCTATCGGAAAAATTATGAACAGAGAAATAATCTTCTAACAGATTTAACCATTTGTCTAGAGCATCAACATCTATCTGACCTTCAAATATGTGAATATCAAAATTAAATTTTACCTTGAAAGGAGAGGTGATTCCAAATTGGTTGTTTGATGAATATGCGCCTATTTCTATCGGCAGGCATTGAAGGATGTGGGAAAAATTCTCCATCATTTTTTCCCTCTATCACGTGAGAGCTTGCTCAAGAAACAAATTGATAGAATCATCTTCGTCGTTTTTCTTTTCTTCCGCCATGGAAGTTTTCTTGGGCGTGTGAGAGAGATTGTCTTCAAGAGAGACAAGCTCAAGACCCAACTTGCTATAATCAAACCTCATCAAGGAAATGCACTGAAAAAATGATCAAAAGCAACCTTCTCTGATACCATTGATCCAGTTTATTTTCAGCACGAAATGAGAGTGGAGATATAGTAAAACAATGTACAACAGGGATGATTTTAAGGATGGATTTTTTTTTTAAATGTAGATACCTTGGCAAATCTTGATAATCCTTCATATGCCAACTATAAATGTTTAGCGATATTTTTGTAAAAATATTCAAATTTATAAGGATTTAATATAGTTTTTATAAAATTTTGGCGATTTTCAAGGTAAAATAATTTTATCTTATAGAATTTGGGTGAATCATTTTTAAAATAGCGAATGTCGTTTTTGGAAAAACCATGGAAAATTAGCCCATGAGCGAAATTTAGCCCCTAAAATCATCCATGATGTACATAGATATCCCAGATATCTAATAATATAACATAAATGTATCAGAGATGCAACCATAAACATAGAGATACAGTAATACACAATTTTCTATTAATGAGCATAAATGTACAAAGACTGTAAAAAAATAGAGTGAAAGACTTGCTAGAATGGTGGCAACTTATCTCTGAGAAGATATGTGTCCTCTAATTGCATTCGCAAGAAGATGATTTTACAATGAGGATCCAAAGGAATTTTTATCATAAATAAAATTCAAAACCCTAACCACAGAAGATGAAAAGCCAATAGTTTTGTGGACCTCGTTTTGGGTAGTTTGGTGTATTAACTTCCCGAGGGACTAACTTTGGCATACAATCTTCGTTTGGGGAGCACAATAGCTCACTGGAAAGGTATCATTGAGGAGATTCATTTAGGGGGCTCAATCATTCTTTCAACTATCTTTGAGAAGCTAGATCTTGAAAAACCTTCATTTAGGCCCTCAAAATGGCCCCGCAAGTTAAAACTGCTAAAAATAGTAAATTGCCAAAATTGCCAGATTTTTTTTTAAGCGAGTTGGAAAAGGTGGGTGGCCACCGATATCCACCTAGATCATAAATTGTGTAAATTTTTGTGATGACACATCGCTGATCACGGATCACAGATGCATTTTCGGCATCGACAAGTTTTGAGGGGGGCAATTCGGGAACACTAGTTTAAACATATCGTCGATCGTTGATCCCCAATACTTCTTTGACATCAATGGGATATGAACTATTTGTCAAAGCGCATATCTAACAAAAATCCTTGATTACAAATAAACTCTTAGGCGAAGGAGCCAAATTCAAATGCCACATGACGTTTCTACATAGGCATTTCATACAGCCTGGTTTCATCTCAAGTCACCTTAGATTTCCCTGTGTCCTAGTCGCACTTCTAGGTCATCATTTCCACATCATCGCTATACGACCATATGGAATGGAATCATATATTTTTCCAAGGGATATCAATGAACATTGTCTAAGAAAAATGCCAACCCCCGATCTGCTCGTTTAAATTAGCAGAATGTTGGGACGTTTTCAACACAAAATAAGATCGGATTCTGTCATTTAATAGGACAATTAATGTTTCTCTCCACATACATTGTTTCCCTGTGCACCATCCGAATAATAGGAATTTGAAATTTCCGATGAAACACAATGTATCCCGATCCTGCGCCACCAACCTACGACTGCATTTAATCCTGAGAATAATGCAGATCTTGGTGACAGATTGTGTAAAACCGCATTTACCCCCCAAATTGAAGAATTGATGCGACAAGGTAAGTATTCTCTATGTTGAAATTACTAAGACAGTTTCAAACCCCAACATTTTGTACACAAGTTTCTCATTCTCAGAGAAGTCAAAGAAGCAAAAAGAGCATCGCAAGAGTTGCACTCGATTCTCAGAATTTCAAAACCAAGTCAAGATAGTGTGAAGAAGAGGTATGTATTGATTTTATCATTTTGACGGTCACATTTTATTTATATATCTATATCATCTTTGCAAGATGGTGTCTAACTCTACTCTTTCTACAGGAAAATTCCTCCAAGGAAGCCAACGACCAGACGCTCTCCAAGGGCACCAAAATTGAAAGAAGCAGAGGTCGGTGAAGGATAATCTCCCGGTGTTGGGAGGTAGTTGGAGTTTGCTACTAAAGTGGAGCTGGTCATCAAAACATCTACTAAGAAGGAATTTTTCCATCCCCTTGCATTAGAAACACAGAGGCGAGCATTGGTTCAAAGATAATTTTTGGGAGCAGGCCGAAGTGGGAAAGAAATCTTGCACAAAGAAGAATGACAGCTGGAAGAACAATCATGGGAAAGAAAGCATGCAAGAGGAAAGCGACAACTAGTAAGAAGCAAAACACACGTGCATGCAAGAAGGAGGCAACAAATGGAAGGAAGAAAAGCACGCATGTAGTAAAGGAAGACTTAACAATAGTAGGGTTAGGGGTTTTGTAAAGTCTTTTGTAAATGGCTGAAGAGCCCGATAGATATAAATATAGATATGTAGGTATCATAGGAGGGTTGGTTTGCTACTTTTGTATAGGTTGATATGATACATAATGAACTACTTTTGTAAAGAGATGAAACTTGAACAGAGGAGGGAAGGTAGATCTCGAGGATTAGATCACAGGTCGAGGAGCTTGGTGCAATCTAGTTCGCCTCATATAGATCTTACCTATCTGAGGAGAGTTGTAAGCACATGACGCGAGAATTGCAGAACTACCATAATAAGAGAGCCAAGAGCCAAATCTTTGTGGACGTAGCCCAGGAAGGGGTGAACCACGGTAATACCTATGTAATATGATGAATGCATGCATATCTTTGTCATACTTTTAGTAGTTAAATGTTGTGTTTAATGAATGAAGGAGTTATTATACTACTTGGTTAATTGTTGCTGGGATAGCAAGACAAGATTCCATGGAGGTTAAAATATAGGAGAGAATAACAATAGTTTGTAACACAAGTTATAATAAATGGTTTAGAATACTGATTCCATATCTCTTGCTCAATCCTAGGTTGTAAACACATGAGTCTTACAACCACCCATTTAAAGCTATCTCAGGTGAGACTGCACAGTGCATCATGTGTACTGTGTTTCCTTCTAGTTTATCAGAAGGGCCGATAGTTTTAGGCTTTGTTGGTACCTTGAAAGATATGAACCCTAGGTCAACAACGCAAGTAGTAGGGAAGAGCCATTCATTAAACCAACAAATGGTTTCGTTGTCATGTTAAGAGGAATAAGAGAGGTCTGAGTAGATGAGATAGAATGCATGAGAAAATAATGAGTGAAACCAGAAGACCGTTGAGCCATTAGAAGGGAATGTTGAGACCGTGGAACCCCACGAAAGCAGAAATTGAAGGCTAGTTGAGAACTAAAGATCTAGAGTTTGCCCAGAAAGACAATAGAAGCCCTAGAATCACACTTCACAAATATCTGGATAAATACTTGTTTAAGGATTTACACGAAGTCTTTTTCTTTTATTTTCCCTACCTACTGCAGGAGTGGATACTAAGGTTGAAAGATAACCAAGCGATAAACTGGATCCAACAGCTAGATTGGACCCCAGTACAGGTTGAACAGTTACAATAGGTGAACAACAAATTCACCAGCACAATCGACTTTTGGCTTGACAGTATTGTGTCAGGCTTCATCACAGAGTTTTTAGTTGACACAACAAAATCATACAACACAACAGAGTAGGAATTTATACGTGGACCCAGTGGAAGGCACATTCGATCACTGCATACTTCTATTAAAATATTGCTATATAAAAAAGGGGTAATGACAATGGAATTAGACAGCTAGACTTCCCTGCGTGCATGGGGGAAGTGGGGAAGCACTGACAGAGAAGGGATAAATGGAAGTAGGTGAGGATAAATTCAATAAGGAGGAGGAACTTGTGGACCCGATCTTGATGGATGATGACCAAATTAAGTGGATCTTGGTTTCATCAATAAAAATGCGTAGCGGAGTACCCTACCAATATAAGGTGAATACCAAGAAGAGAGTCGTAGCTGTGAGGGAGTTCTTGGCAAGCGATGAGGAAGAGGTAGAGGATCTCCAGGCTGTGGAGCAGAATGAGGAAATCTTGCGCGCAATCTATGAGAGGAAAACAAGAGGCCCAAGAACGGGAGGAGAAGGCAACCATCCTTTCCATATTAATGTCAGTGTGGAACCCATAAACCCATGTGTGACCAATACACCAAAGAGAACACCACCATTTAAACAACCGAAGTTCGGAGGAAGTTCGACAACAAGAAGTACGTCTACCGCAAAAGCAACAATTGGAGGAGCTAGTTCAAGCAGTACTAGTCAAGTATCTACACCGTGCGATGGAGGTAGTATTTCAGTATTTATAATGGCAGGACGCAATCCCACTATCAGATTACCAGAATTTCAAGGAGAAGCAGCAGAAGACCCTGAGAAGCATTTTTTCATTTGTGCAAATATTTGGGAGGAAAAACAGGTCACTGATGAAGATACCAAACTCGCGCAGCTAGCGATCACACTAAGAGACCGCACACTAGACTAGTACATGAGTCTAGACACAAACAGTGCCCCTGGGATGATGAGGACACTTAAATACATTAAGAAGCTAATGATTAATGAGTTCCATAAGTCGAGCTCAGAGGATCAGTACATGAACGAGGTGATCGAGATAAGACATAAACCAAGAGATTTTGTATGGAATATTGACCAGAGATTCAAGCGACTAAAGGGGAAGTTAAAATACCATATGAATGAGATGTAGCACCAACACCTGTTTGTCAACTCACTACTCCCACACCTAAAATATCCCTTATGACAAAAAAAGTTTCAGACGCAGGCTGAGGATCTATAGGTAGCCTTGCAACTGAAAGAGAACTAGTACCAACAGACAGACCCAACTATTGAAGAATTGAAGGAAGATTTGAAGAACCTAACATTTCAGTTGAACCAGAATAAGAACAAGGACAAACGAGAAGTTGTTTGGTGCACCACATTGTTGGTAGCCAATTCACATTTTTATATTGTCCTTATAAGCTGCCTGCACCAGTATTTTCGTCGCAATATTCGCAATAAAACGACACTATTATTTCGTGCGTTCGCACACTTACCTTGGTTCTCATTTTCACGACCGTAGGCGTGAAAAATTTGATTTCAAAGTCATATTAAAAACATCACTGGATTGTTATGATCGCTCTTGTTTATATGCTCATTGCGTTTCCAATTTACTTATCGCTATACAGTTGACAAGACTCCAAGATCCTTATTCATTTGACATTCTTTATTTGTTAATATGACTTCGTTTTACAAGACTGTGATGATATTCTTTTGATCGAGTTTGTGATGCATTGGTGATTGGATTTATTTGTTCTTTGATCGATTCCCTTGACACATTGGTTTCATGAAAACACATTGGTGTTGTGGTTAGACCCTTGGTATAAATCATTTCATACAACACATATTTCATATGATCAAACCCTTGGTGTTGATTTCAAATTATTGATTTGGTTTTAAAACTATGGTAAAACTATGGCTCGCACAAGTGTTTGTTCGACTTACCATAAATTTCGTTAATTATTGAATGGCATGGTTTTTAATATATATGCATAGTGATTTGAAATGTTATATGCGTCGGCGTTTGTACTGTGGAAATGACTGTTTTGCATCGGCCAAAATAGCTCCACCACCTTCGCACGTTCTGTCATTAATGTTTTCCCCCTATCCCGGGTCACCCCTGGTGTTTTTGGGTAAGCCTGTGAGCATTCTTCCCCTGCGTATACTCTGTTCGAACCCTAGCCCCTGCACCCTGCTCACCGTGTGCTCCTGTCTATGGAACCGATGGTCCGCATAGAGACGAATGGTATCCAAGCTTTGTTGCTATTCGATAATACCTGTAAGGATTTAGAAAACAGTGGTTGGCTGGTGTTTATACAGAGGTTCGAGGGTTTCAACCATTCGGTTTCCCAACAATTCTCCCTCACCTTTGACGGGTGAAGGGCTAAAATCGGCGACATACAGCTCAAGATGAATGAGAAATTCATAAGCTCTGCTATAGGATTAACAACTACAGGTGAAAGGTGGTTTAAAAACTCCAAATTCGACGAGGTGTCGTGGCCTTTGCTATTCGTATCATGAAAGGTTGTTTCCTATGATAAAGGTATGCCTATTTCTACCCTCAAACCCAGGTGGCACAATCTTTTGATAATGGTTAAATAGTTTGTGATCTGTGAAGGTCGGTATGGCTTGGTTTTTATGTATCACCTCCGGTTGTTGATGAATTTCATGGGCTATCCTTTGAATATGCCGCATTACTTCTTACGTAGTCTTTACAAGATGTCTAAGAGGTTCAAACACGAGAAGGTTGATAGCATCTTGTTTCATCACGACTTGATTAGACTCATCGTCGTCCACCATTTAAACCTTCATGGCAATAATTGGCAAGCCTTTCTATCTCGAAATGGATTTGCTAATCCAGAGTCTGCTCAAATCGATAAGGCTGTGGCTAGTGAGACTATGGTCGGGCCACCCGTGCCATTTCATATCCTTCTACCCCCTGCCAAACCCTCGATTTGCCCTGACATCGACCTACCTGACATCATAATAGACAAGACTGAGGCTGTCAAGAAGCCTATGGGTAATAAAGTCAAGGGTAATCTTGCTATCGATAGCAAGGGTAAGAAAAATGCTCGATTGATATCGAGACTTGCACGGAATAAACCTAAGCCAAACGTCGACCAAACACCCATAGTGTTGAGCAAGGACTCAGACTCCGATATCGAGCGTTTCCTAGCCGAAGAGTACCCCTATTCCCATGGCCTATGCTCCAAGCAACCCTATGACTATGTATCTAATTTTCCATCGTTCCTAATAAACAACCCTAACTACCCAGGAATCAAGTTGCACAACGAAACACCTGGTGGCTTAAACAAACCCTCGCCTATGTTATCAAAGCCTGAGCAAACATCATGCATCCAATGTAATGCTTGGTTAGAGCATTATTACGCCGACGTCCCCCTGTTGCAATCAAAGATCAAATCATTAGAGGAACAGGTGACAGTGTTGGCAAAGGAGAATGATAGGCTACAGTCTAACGACAAGAAACAAAAAACCATCGGTTCGATTGTCTTCAGGAATTTCGAAGCGGCAACAGCCTTCGTCAATTCCATATTATCATGACCGAGTTGTTTTCTAATTGTCCAGGTATGAATTTCAATATGAATTTTGCTTTCTAAGTTTTCTTGAATTAATATAAAGGATTCAGTTTTGCTTTCAAGTTAGCTCTGTTCGTTTTAATACATTTGAAATGATTCTGTTATAATTTGATCGTCAAAACGGTTATGTTGTGGATCCTGTACAGTAGATTCATTTTACTAAACTCAAATGTAGCTATGATTTGGTTATGATATTTTGTCGTACCCAGCTTAGTATAAGAAATTGATTGGTTTTTCATTCTGTTTGGTTTGTTTTTTAATCAATTCTGTTCGTTTGATTTAGGATAGTCGATTTGGTTTGATGTCAATTAGTTTCATTTGTTCCTAATAGACTCAAAACAATCCTGGTTGACTTCGATTTACCAGGAACGACTCTGTTTTGTATTGAATCAATATTCTCGTTTGGATTTTGATTACATTCGACCTGTGCAGAAGATCTATTTGCTAAAATTGTGGAGCTGTGTTGATTCATAACCATTGTGTCGACCCCAAACCGTTTCGATTCGTTCCTGTTTGATTTGATTTGCAAACGATTGCTGCGTGCCACGATTAGCATGATCATTTGTATATGTTTAATATAGTTATATCAATTTGAAAAACGATCATGTTGATTTCGTTTGGATTCGAAAACGATTTTGTTAATGGAGGAAGCAACTTAAACTATTGCATGGAATTTTTTTTTAGCTGGTTATAGTTTGTGTCGATTTCAATTGGTTCATGAAAATGATTTCATTACTGTCCAATTATCTAATGCAATTCTGTTTACCCCAAAATAGTGATAACAAATTGAACAGAGTACATGTATCTCTGTTACCATTTGGTTGACCACGATTTAGTTTGCTCTCAAATTAGCATAACAGTTTTGATTTGAATGTTTCGTTTGGTTTCCAATTAGCAACTAAATTTTGTTTCATAGTTTGAATATGACTCTGTTAAGATTTGAATTGGTTTTAAAGCGATTCTATGTTCGATTTAGACCAGCTACAAAATAGTAAGATTCTGTAGCTAGTCTTAAAATTAGATTTTTGTCAATTTTATGAATAAAATATCCTCTAATCTGGTCTATTCTTGTCCTCTTTCAGGTGCATACGAATTTCCATGATCAATTGGGCATGTTGTAGCAGTTTAGGAGTTACTTTGGATATGGTTTTTTTTTAGGTTGTTAGCTTCAGTCAGAAACTTGGGATATTTTCCCATATTTGTGTAAACTATTTTGATAATTCCCACAGGGATGTTTTACCCTGTGGGAGGTCTTTAAATACTTGCTATTTTTTGTAATGGATCATCATCACTGTGGGAGAACCAGACTATGGATTTATGATACAGACTGAGATGAAAGTTGATGTCTTGTAATAGCTTTCTCTTTCAATATATCAAACTTTTGTTTCAAGTTTTATTCATATCAGTTTGCAGTTGATTATAGACTACTTTAGCTATCATAATTCATTGCAGGTTGATGTGACTTGGTTAATGTGTTATCCATATATGATCTCTTTTATTATTTAAATATACAACAATCACTCTATTTCAATTTAATGAATACAGGTTTCTCTTATCATTAATTGAACTATCATGTACAAATTTTGCATAAGGATTTATCTGATTGCGATGATTTGTAAATTATAAGATTGCTGTAATTTTTTATGTCTTGTTTGTCCTATCATTTACATTTGAAGAGCACAACAAATTTTTGTTTACGAGAAGCTCGTGGAGAATCTGGTGCGGGTTTCCTCCCTTCGATCAACTAAAACAACTATTGCATACAGGACAAACCTGAAGCGTTACTTCAGGTCAGTTTGTTATTTAGTATTTGATAGTTAATTGGTTAGTATAATTTAAGTAGTTTAGTTAGATATATGTATAGTTTAGATTTGTAGTTAGATTTATTATTTCAGTTGCTTAGTTTAGTTAGTTTTCATTTAGTTTCCTTCTCATAAAACTATAAAAAATAAAAAAAACAATGGTTTCGTTGTCTTAGGACAGATTATAAATGATTTTTGCAGGTTTTAATTTAAATCTGTAATTTGTAAATATTGTATATTTGTAATTGAAGTTGATTCTATTGATAATTAAACATTTACTTGTATAGAATTATAGTTCTATGATTTAGTTAATAGATTGTATATATGTAATTTAGATTTGTTTATTAGTTTGTTTTAGTTATTGTTTTTTCATTTAGATTAGTTTCTTAGAGTAGTTTTCATTTGTTTTTCTAGGACTTAGATCGGCCAACGGAGCTGCTAAATCCGTCAGGGTGGGTTATCCCAAACGGCTTGGGTTATTTAGATAACCCCGGACCGGATCCACTCTTCCAGTTGGCGAGCGTTCAATTTCGCCTGTCAACAAATGTCGCTAGAAGGAGGGCTTGAAATTAATTAATGGCACGAGGCGGTCGTAAGACTCCTCCACCACCTAATCGCTCACCTATAGTGACAAGAAGTCATTCGAATGATAACATTCCCCCTCAAACAACAATCACATCAAACGACGATCCACGGATCACAGTTGAGCCAACAACTCCAAATCCTACAGGTGGTGACATACAAGAGATTGTCCGCCAATATCTCATAAGAACACATAGTGCCTTAGCCCGTTTGAGGCAACCAAATCGACCGTTGGAAAAACCTTTAGATTTCTCTGATATTAGAGAAAAACTCAGAGGCACTAACCTCACTGTGAACTCTACAAATCAGATCCTCACTCCTGCTGCAGGAGGATCTGGAATACCTCCCTCACAACCTCCATCATCTCCTTCTTCTTCTGGAGGAGACTCTTCTGATGAAGGCAGTTCCCCTTCTCAGTCTTCCACACCAACTACACCAATGGCCAACCAGAACAATCCTACTAGACCTTGGCTCGACCAGGATGCAGTAGTTGTACCTGGAGATCAACATCCCTTACCCAAACATCTGGAGAAGTGGCTTCCCAAGTTTGACCCTGACTCTAAACAGATCGCAGAAGATCACATTAAAAAAATTATGTTAGCCATAAGACTTCGCAATGTCGAGCATGAAGACGTAGTCTGTAGGTTGTTCCCCTACACTTTCGAGGGAAATGCATCTACATGGTACTTTGCCCAGCAACCCCATACCATTGCATCTTGGGAGAAATTCAAATCATGCTTTCTGGAAAAATTCGGAGACGGTAAGCCTCCGGAAGTCCTAATCATGGAGCTTTCTAACTTAAGAATGAACCCGAAAGAAAAAGTTAAAGACTTCAATCAAAGATTCTTAACACTTAAGAACCGAATCCCTACAGATTCCATGCCTGCCGAGAATCTTATCATAGCATACTATACTAAAACCTTGCATCAAAGTATAGCTATTTGGGTTAAACGATATAAGAAAGCCACATTGTTAGAATCCTTCGAGGAGGCCAGCCAGATTGAAAAAGACATACTTAGTCTAAAAGACGCTACTAGAAACGAAACAGAAACTAGTTCATCTTCAAAAAAGAAGATCGAAATCCTCCCTAGATCTACTCAAAGTAAAACACAATCTGAAAGCTCTGATTTAGAAAACTTAACTAAAGTCATTCAAAAACTGTCAAATAGAGTTATAGATTTAAAAAAGATGACCGAAGAAGCTTCCTCGAGCAAAGGGCCTTACAAACCCCCATTCAGGAAGCCTTTTCCCACCAACCGACCTAATCCAAATACCGAGGGTCTTAATCTAGAAAGTCTGCAATACGCCCTTCAAACAATTCTAGAAGCCCAGGATAACTTGATGCCTCCAGAGAATCCTGAGGAGGTTGTTGAACAATAGACAGTTCAAGAAGAAGAGTCTTCTCCAAACATTTTTGGACACTTCTCGGATAGCATCTTTCAAGCTAACTTCGAGACAGTCCATCCTTACAATACTAGGAGTAAGACAACAAGCAAACCTTCTTCCGAGAACACTACGACTGTACCCCCAAAGCAATCTAAACCAGATAAGACTAAACAGAGTCATGTGAACCCCAACTTAGATTATGATTTAGTTGAAGATCTTAAAAATTTAAGGGCCAACATTTATGTTTATGAGTTATTAAAGTTTCCATTTTTGTTACAAAAAATGTTACAGAATATCTCAGACAATGGAAAAAATGGTAATTCAAGTGGTAACAAGGTTGCTCAGAACAAAGTTCCTCAGAAGACTTCTACTAAGAACAATCCTGATCCTCACGATAAAGGAAGCCTTCCTGTAAGTAATGTAAATAATGTAAATAATGTAGATAAACTAGCTTTAGAAACAGCGAGTAAAAAGCCACAAACTACCACCCTTAGTACTCACAAAAATGTACCTCCATTTTTGTTAACTTTTGAAATATTTAATAAAAGCGTGCACAATTGTATGGTAGACTCAGGAGCGTCATCCAATGTGATGCCATGGTCTATGTGTCAGAATATTAATGCTGAAGTTGAACCATCCAATTTAAAAATCATACAACTTGATCGAACCAGTGTTAAAGTTATAGGCGAATTAAGAAATGTGCTTATAAGATTATCGTCTAACCCCAAGGTTCATCAAGTTATTGATATTATTGTTGTGGATATTCCAGAAGTGTATGGTCTATTTTTAAGCAGGGACTGGTCGGAGCATCTACACGGCTATTTCGCGACAGATTGGTCTCACCTATGGCTTCCAGAGAATGGCAAGCCCAACAAGATCAAGGTAAATCGTGAACGCTACCTTAAGTTCACGGTCACAGATTTGAACGATCCCAACGAACCATTTACACCTTCTGCCGATTCACTCGAAATACAAGGGATGGATACCTTTTTCGGCAATTTCATGGCTGAGGCTTCTTCTATCACTAATCCAGAACAACAGTCCAAGATTGTAGCATATGTGCAGCCAACAACTTCTACACAATGGTCTCATACACCTGATAAAAATCAAGTTTGGTCTCTTTATTTTGACGGGTCAAAGTCCAAAGAAGCAGCTGGTGCAGGCTGCATTATTATCGATCCAACAGGTAACAAAACATTGATTGCATGTAGGATAGAATTTGAATGTACTAATAACACAGCAGAATATGAGGCTTTACTGCAGGGCCTCAGAAAAGCCTTAGATATGAACATTCAAAACTTGGTTGTCTTTGGCGACTCCGAAATCATGGTTAGACAGGTAAGAGATTCTATCCACTGTCTGTCTCCGCATCTTAAAATCTACCAATCTGAGGTATGGAATTTAATGAATAAGTTTGTTGCTTTCAATATAAATTCTATTCCTAGATTGAATCAATCTTAAGCCGATCTATTAGCTAACGTAGCTTCCAAACTCTTTCCTGCAAAAGGCTTGTCCCCAGATGCATTCTCCATCGAGCTATTGTTCAGACCATCAGTTCCCAACAACATCACGAACTGGAGAGTCTTCGATGATGATCAACAGATTATTAGCTTCCTGCATATGGATGAAACTTTTCAAGGTGCGGTGATTGGCGAACGCACTCATGACGACAATTTACGCGATTTCACGGTAATACCACATCCGAGAACTCTTGAATCTTCATCAGACATGGTAAATTCGATCCCTAAGTCTGTAGTTAGATTAGAGAAATTTTACGATCTTCAAGATAAATTCAAAAAATCAGCCAACTGTAAAACCAATAGTTCCTCGTTATCATATGAAAAAGTAAACTTAGGAACTAATGACAATCCACAGTGCATTAATCTAGGGGTAGGGTGTTCTCAACAAAAAAAAGCTGCATTTATTAAATTGTTCAAAGAATTTAAAGATGTCTTTGCATGGACGTATGATGAACTTAAAACTTTCGACCCTAACATCATACAACACGTCATTCCTATGAAACCCCAAACCTCACCCTTTCAACAGAAATTGAGGAAAATGCACCCTAAGCTCGAACTGACCGTCAAAAAAGAATTAAATAAGCTCCTAAATGCTAAGATAATTTTCCCTTTTAGGCACACTCAATGGGTTTCTAACCTTGTCCCTGTTCGGAAGAAAAGTGGGGAAATCTGACTATATGTCGATTTCCGAAACCTTAATAGAGCGTTTGATAAAGACAACTACCCTGTCCCACCCATGGAACATATCCTTCAACAGGTATCTGGTTCTGAGAGGCTATCCTTATTGGATGGTTTCTCAGGGTACAACCAATTTCTGATGTCTCCACTAGACCAACTTAAAACTACCTTCTGCACTCCATGGGGCACCTACACTTATCAAAAAATGCCCTTTGGATTGATTAATGCCGGTGCCACTTTCCAGAGAGCAATGGACATTGCTTTCCGAGGCTTAATCAATCAGTCCATCGTAGTTTACTTAGATGGTGTTACTGTATTCTCTAAAAACAAAATCGATCATCTAGCTCATTTACGAGCCGTTCTACAGCGATGTCGTAAATACGACATTTCCTTGAATCCTAAAATATCCATCTTTGCAGTAGAACAGGGTAAACTCTTAGGATTTATTGTGTCAATCAAAGGGATGATTATCGACCCCGAAAGGACTCAAGTCATCTCGAAACTTCCCCCTCCTACATCCAAAAAGTCTATGCAGTCTTTCTTAGGCCAGATTAACTTTGTGAGAAGATTTGTCCCCAGCTTCTCTGAAATGGTCAGACCTCTGCAGAACCTAATTAAGAAATACGCACAATATCACTGGGGACCCTTAGAAAATCAAGCTTTTAACGAAATTAAAAAGACCATAATAGATGCTCCTTCTCTCATGAGCCCCGACTTTTCCCAAGACTTTACGCTCTACACTTTTTCTTCTGACCGTTCCTAAGCTGTCGTCCTAACTCAAAAGAACGCCGAAAATAATGAAGTACCCATTGCCTTTATGAGCTATGCTTTCAAAGGCGTGGAACTTAATTACCCAGTGGTAGATCAACAAGCCTAAGCTGTTTTCAAAGTAGTCAAGCACTTCTGGTCTTACCTTTTGAAATCCAAGATGAAAGTTATTGTCCCTTATCCCACTGTCAGGAACTTGTTAGTGCATAAAGAACTGGGAGAAAAGAGGGCTAACTGGGTTACTTCTTTACAGGAGTACGACATAGAAATTACCCCATCACAAATAGTGAGAGGCCAAGGGTTATGCAAGTTAGTTGTTGATTCAGCAGCAGGACACCAAGAAGAAAGCGATACGTCAAACCTAGGACAACACGATCAAAATGTAATCTGTTGCGCTCAAAACTCTGTCAGTCCTTGGTATGACGATATAAAATTCTGTCTTGAACATGGGTCAACCCCCCGTCACCTCGATCCCACTAAAATAAGAGCGTTAAGATTAAAGTCTGCCTCCTTTCATTTGGTTAATGGTATTATGTTTCGTCAAAGCTTTGATGGCATACTGATGTGCTGTCTTGAGAAAGACAAATCACAAAAAGTCTTACTAGAGTTGCATGCAGGAGAAGCTGGTGGTCATTATGGTGGTGACACCACTGCCCATAAAGTTTTGAGAGCCGGTTATTACTGGCCCACACTTTTTAGAGACGTCCGTGCCTTGTGCTGTAAGTGTATTACTTGTCAAAAAGCATCAGGGTGGTTACAGAAACCAACCTTTCCATTGCAGCCCCTCTCAGTAGACTCTCCTTTTCAGCAGTGGGGCTTTGATATCATAGGTTCGATCAACCCGCCATCCTCACAACAACACAAGTTTATCATAACATCTACAGATTACTTTACCCGGTGGTCTGAAGCTGCCGCATTAAGGACTGTGAATACCAGTCAGGTAATTGCCTTTCTGAATTTGAATATTATTACTCGTTTTGGTATTCCTGACTGTTTAGTATTCGACAACGCCTCTTAATTTTTGTCTCTTAAGATCGGCGATTTCGCTTTAGAAAAAGAAATTAAATTAAAGTATTCTACTAGCTATTAACCCCAGGGCAATGGATTGGCAGAATCAACAAATAAGAATCTGATTAAAATCATCAAGAGAACGATGGATGAAAATCACAAAAAATGGCACAATGCACTATTAAACGCGCTTTGGGATGATAGGGTAACACCACAAACTGTTGTAGTTAACTCCCCCTTTTTTCTCGTTTATGGCAGAGAAGCAATTCTGCCACCACACATTCTTCTTCCCTCACTTCAGCTATCGCAGAAAATACAAGAAGAAGACTGTCCCCCTTTGGAAAACCAAATTAACACTTTGATGAAACTAGAAGAGGTAAGAGCCCAAGCTAAACATAAGTTAGATCAGCATCAACTAGTAGTTAAAAGCTGGTTCGATTCTAACTCTGCCTCTGATAGGAACTTCAAAGTAGGTGATCTCGTCCTAAAATGGGACAAACCGCATGAGGGAAAGGGAGAGCACACGAAATTTCAAAACTTATGGCTTGGACCATTTTTAATTGCTGAGAAGTTGGGTCCTAGCTCTTTTCGATTACAGAATCTAGAGGGGTAGCCTAACACCTATCCGGTGAATGGCCAAGCTCTGAAAAGATACTTTGCTTGATGACAACTCCTTGTATATTATGTACATATTTTGCTTTTGTTTGCTTTTCTTTTTGTTGTTTTGGTTTTGATTTCTCCTTTGCGCTTATCAGTTTTTGTTTTTGAAATACACATACCTGCATGCTCAACTATTCGGACAAATAAAACAGAAAATTCCTTCACTGAAATGACTGCTGAAAAATTGTATAAACATCAATTATAAACTTCTGAAATTTACATCTGTGTTGGAAAAAAGTTTTTTGTTTGAAAGAAGTGAACTGATTTCGATCTCTGAGTAAAGCCTGTCATGATCATCTATTATCTTTTTACGCTGTCCCTTTTCCTTAAGGGAATGACTCATAAGATGTCTCCCTGCCTTAGAAAGTTGGTTCTATAAACAAACCATCGCTGGATCTTAATAAAGGACAGTTCTAAAAAATTATGTTGAGGTCTGTAAAAAATATGTTAAAATGTCATAATTTTTAGCGTCACCCCGCTCGACTATATATCTTTGAAAAACAAAATAAATCATTAAAAGAGTTGTGGGAAGTGATTGTAAACCCGCCAGGATGCTAAACAGGTCTGCTGGCAGCGGGTAAATGCATACATGACGTCAAGACAGCTTCGTCGGGGTACTGAACAGGCCTGCTGGCAGCGAAGCAATGTCAAGTATATGAAAATTTGCAAATAAGAAACCTCTTAACCTTAACATGTCCTTTATTCCGATCTGGAACTTCTTGGCAGGATACATATGTCAGAGTGGGTTAAATGGAAACCCTATCGAGGCTATGGACGCCTACTGGCAACAGTGGCTCTGTCAACAGTATTGTTGATTTTATCTTTAATATCGTGGCTCACTTGTCTTAAGACTGTTATCAATTTTCATCCTTTAAACACTGCTGGAATATTTGGTTAATGATGATGTTTACGCGATTTTCTGGTTGTTATTTTTGAGTTAGAATTTTTCTCATTATCATAATCTGAATTTGTCCTTTTGGCAGAGATAACTGCTTCTACCAGTGTGTCGCCATTGTTGGCAGCCAATTCACATTTTTATACTGTCCTTATAAGCTGCCTGCAGCAGTATTTTCGTCACAATATTTGCAATAAAACAACACTATTATTTTGTGCGTTCACACACTTACCTTGGTTCTCGTTTTCACAACTACAAGCGTGAAAACTTTGATTTCAAAGTCATATTAAAAACGTCACTGGATTGTTATGATCTCTCTTGTTTATATGCTCATTTTGTTTCCAATTTACTTATCGTTATACAGTTGACAAGAATCCAAGATCCTTATTCATTTGGCATTCTTTATTTGTTAATATGACTTCGTTTTACAAGACTGTGATGATATTCTTTTGATCGAGTTTGTGATGCATTGGTGATTGGATTTATTTGTTCTTTGATCGATTCCCTTGACACATTGGTTTCATGAAAACACATTGGTGTTGTTGTTAGACCCTTGGTATAAATCATTTCATACAACATATATTTCATATGATCAAACCCTTGGTGTTGATTTCAAATTATTGCTTTGGTTTTAAAACTATGGTAAAACTATGGTCCGCTCAAGTGTTTGTTCGACTTACCATAAATTTCGTTAATTATTGAATGGCATGGTTTTTAATATATATGCATAGTGATTTGAAACGTTATATGCATCGGTGTTTGTACTGTGGAAATGAATGTTTTGCATGGGCCGAAATAGCTCCACCACCTTCGCACGTTCTGTCATTAATGTTTTCCCCCTATCCCGGGTCACCCCTGGTGTGTTCGGGTAAGCCTGTGAGCATTCTCCCCCTGCGTATACTCTGTTCGAACCCTAGCCCCTGCACCCTGCTCACTGTGTGCTCCTATCTATGGCACCGGTGGTCCGCATAGAGCCAAATGGTATCCAAGCTTTGTTGTTATTCGATAATACCCGTAAGGATTTAGAAAATAGTGGTTGGCTGGTGTTTATACATAGGTTCGAGGGTTTCAACCATTCGTTTGCCCAAAAATTCACCCTCACCTTTGACGGGTGTAGGGATAAAATCGACGACATACATCTCGAGCTGAATGAGAAATTCATAAGCTTTGCTATAGGATTAGCAACTACAGGTGAAAGGTGGTTTAAAAACTCCAAAGTCGACGAGGTGTCATGGCCTTTGTTATTCGTATCACGAAAGGTTGTTTCCTGTGATAAAGGTATGCCTATTTCTACCCTCAAACCCAGGTGGCATGATCGTTTGATAATGGTTAAATAGTTTGTGACCTGTGAAGGTCGGTATGGCTTGGTTTTTTTGTATCACTTCCGGTTGTTGATGAATTTCATGGGCTATACTTTGAATATGCCACAATACTTCTTGCGTAGTCTTTACAAGATGTCTAAGAGGTTCAAACGCGAGAAGGTTGATAGCAGCTTGTTTCATCATGGCTTGATTAGACTCATTGTCGTCCACCATTTAAACCTTCATGGCGATAATTGGCAAGCCTTTCTATCTAGAAATGGCTTTGCTAATCCAGAGTTTGCTCAAATCGATAAGGTTGTGGTTAGTGAGACTATGGTCGGGCCACCCGTGCCATTTCATATCCTTCTACCCCCTGCCAAACCCTCGGTTTTCCCTGACATCGACCTACCCGACATCATAACAAACAAGACTGAGGCTGTCAAGAATCTTATGGGTAAGAAAGTCAAGGGTAATCCTGTTGTTGATAGCAAGGGTAATAAAAATGCTCGATTGATATCGAGACTTTCCCGGAATAAACCTAAGCCAAACGTCGACCAAAATCCCATAGTAATGAGTGAGGACTCGGACTCCGATATCGAGTGTTTCCTAGCTGAAGAGTACCCCTATTCCCATGGCCTATGCTCCAAGCAACCCTATGACTATGTATCTAATTTGCCCCCGTTCCTAATAAACAACCCAAACTACCCAGAAATCAAGCTGCACAACGAAACCCCTGGTGGCTTAAACAAACCCTCGCCTATGTTATCAAATCCTGAGAAAAAATCATGCATCCAATGTAATGATTGGTTAGAGAGTTATTACGCCGATGTCCCCCTGTTGCAATCAAACATCAAATCGTTAGAGGAACAAGTGACAGTGCTGGCAAAGGAGAACGATAGGCTACGGACTAACGACAAGAAACAAAAAACCACCGGTTCGATTGTCTTCAGGAATGTCGAAGGGGAAACAACCTTCGTCAATTCCAAAGTATCATGACCGAGTTGTTTTCTGATTGTCCAGGTATGAATTTCAATATGAATTTTGCTTTGTAAGTTTGCTTGAATTAATATAAAGGATTCGGGTTTTCTTTCAAGTTAGCTCTGTTCGTTTTAATACATTTGAAATGATTCTGTTATAATTTGATCGTCAAAACGGTTATGTTGTGGATCCTGTACATTAGATTCGTTTTACTAAACTCAAATGTAGCTATGATTTGGTTACGTGATTTTGTCATGCCCATCTTAGTATAAGCAATTGATTGGTTTTTCATTCTGTTTGGTTTGTTTTTTAATCAATTCTGTTCGTTTGATTTAGGATAGTCGATTTGGTTTGATGTCAATTAGTTTCGTTTGTTCCTAATAGAATCAAAACAATCCTGGTTGACTTCAATTTACCAGGAATGACTATGTTTTGTATTGAATTAATATTCTCGTTTGGATTTTGATTACATTCGACCTGTGTAGAAGATCTATTTGCTAAAATCGTGGATCTGTGTTGATTCATAATGATTGTGTCGACCCCAAACCGTTTCGATTCGTTCCTGTTTGATTTGATTTGCAAACGATTGATGCGTGCCACGATTAGCATGATTGTTTGTATATGTTTAATATAGTTATATCAATTTGAAAAACGATCCTGTTGATTTCGTTTGGATTCGAAAACGATTTTGTTAATGGAGGAAGCGACTTAAACTATTGCATGGAAAATTTGTTTAGCTGGTTACAGTTTGTGTCGATTTCAATTGGTTCATGAAAATGATTTCATTACTGTCCAATTATCTAATGCGATTCTGTTTACCCCAAAATAGTGATAACAAATTGAACAGAGTACATGTATCTATGTTACCATTCGGTTGACCACGATTTAGTTTGCTCTCAAATTAGCATAACAGTTTTGATTTGAATGTTTCATTTGGTTTCCAATTAGCAACTAAATTTTGTTTCATAGTTTGAATATAACTCTGTTAAGATTTGAATTGGTTTTAAAGCGATTCTGTGTTCGATTTAGACCAGCTACAAAATCGTAAGATTCTGTAGCTAGTCTTAAAATTAGATTTTTGTCAATTTTATCAATAAAATATCCTCTAATCTGGTCTATTCTTGTCCTCTTTCAGGTGCATACGAATTTCCATGATCAATTGGGAATGTTGTAGCAGTTTAGGAGATACTTTGGATATGGTTTTGTTTTAGGTTGTTAGCTTCAGTTAGAAACTTGGGATATTTTCCTAGATTTGTGTAAACTRTTTTGATAATTCCCACAGGGATGTTTTACCCCGTGGGAGGTCTTTAAATACTTGTTATTTTTTGTAATGGATCATCATCACTGTGGGAGAACCAGACTATGGATTTATGATACAGACTGATATGAAAGTTGATGTCTTGTAACAGCTTTCGCTTTCAATATATCAAACTTTTGTTTCAAGTTTTATTCATATCAATTTGCAGTTGATTATAGACTACTTTAGCTATCGTAATTCATTGCAGGTTGATGTGACTTGGTTAATGTGTTATCCATATCTGATATCTTTTATTATTTAAATATACAACAATCACTCTATTTCAATTTAATGAATACAGGTTTCTCTTATCATTAATTGAACTATTATGTACAAATTTTTCATAAGGATTTTTCTGATTGCGATGATTTGTAAATTATAAGATTGTTGTAATTTTTTATGTCTTGTTTGTCCTGTCATTTATATTTGAAGAGCACAACAGATTTCCGTTTACGRTAAGCTCGTGGAGAATCTGGTGCGGGTTTCCTCCCTCCGATCAACTAAAACAACTATTGCATACAGGACAAACCTGAAGCGTTACTTCAGGTCAGTTTGTTATTTAGTATTTGATAGTTAATTGGTTAGTATAATTTAAGTAGTTTAGTTAGATATATGTATAGTTTAGATTTGTAGTTAGAGTTATTATTTTAGTTGCTTAGTTTAGTTAGTTTTCATTTAGTTTCTTTCTCATAAAACTATAAAAAAATAAAAAAAATAATGGTTTTGTTGTCTTAGGACAGATTATAAATGATTTTTGCAGGTTTTAATTTAAATCTGTAATTTGTAAATATTGTATATTTTTAATTGAAGCTGATTCCGTTGATAATTAAACATTTACTTTCATGGAATTATAGTTCTATGATTTAGTTAATAGATTGTATATATGTAATTTAGATTTGTTTATTAGTTTGTTTTAGTTATTGTTTTTTCATTTAGATTAGTTTCTTAGAGTAGTTTTCATTTGTTTTTCTAGGACTTAGATAGGCCAGCGGAGCCGCTTAACCCGTCAGGGTGGGTTATACCAAACGTCTTGGGTTATTTAGACAACCCTGGACCAGATCCACTCTTCCAGTTGGCGAGCATTCAATTTCGCCCGTCAACAAATGGCGCTAGAAGGAGGGCCTGAAATTAATTAATGGCACGAGGCGGTCGTAAGACTCCTCCACCACCTAATCTCTCACCTATAGTGACAAGAAGTCATTCGAATGATAACATTCCCCCTCAAACAGCAACCACATCAAACGACGTTCCATGGATCACAGTTAAGCCAACAACTCCAAATCCTACAGGTGGTGACATACAAGATATTGTCCGCCAATCTCTCATAAGAACACATAGTGCCTTAGCCCGTTTGAGGCAACCAAATCGACCGTTGGACCAACCTTTATATTTCTATGATATTAGAGAACAACTCGGAGGCACTAACCTCATTGTGAACCCTACAGATCAAATCCTCACTCCTGTTGCAGGAGGATATGGAATACCTCCCTCACCACCTCCATCATCTCCTTCTTCTTATGGAGGAGACTCTTCTGACAAAGGTAGTTCCCCTTCTCAGCCTTCCACACCAACTACACCAATGGCCAGCCAGAACAATCCTGCTAGACCTTGGCTTGACCAGGATGCAGTAGTTGTACCTGGAGATCAACATCCCTTACCCAAACATCTGGAGAAGTGGCTTCCCAAGTTTGACCCCGACTCTAAACAGATCGCAGAAGATCACATTACAAAATTTATGTTAGCCATAAGACTTCGTAATGTCGAGCATGAAGACGTAGTCTGTAGGTTGTCCCCCTACACTTTCGAGGGAAATGCATCTACATGGTACTTTGCCCAACAACCCCATACCATTGCATCTTGGGAGAAATTCGATTCATACTCTCTAGAAAAATTCGGAGACGGTAAGCCTCTAGAAGTCCTAATCATGGATATTTCTAACTTAAGAATCAACCCAAAAGAAAAAGTTAAAGACTTCAATCAAAGATTCTTAACACTTAAGAACCGAATCCCTACAGATTGCATGCCTGCTAAGAATCTTATCATAGCATACTATACTAAAGCCTTGCATCGAAGTATAGCTATTTGGGTTAAACGATCTAAGAAAGCCACATTGTTAGAAGCCTTCGAGGAGGCCAGCCAGATTGAAAAAGACATACTTATTCTAAAAGATGCTACTAGCAACGAAACAGAAACTAGTTCATCTTCCAAAAAGAAGATCGAAATCCTCCCTAGACCTACTCAAAGTAAAACACAATCTGAAAGATCTGATTTAGAAAACTTAACTAAAGTCCTTCAAAAACTATCAAATCAAGTTATAGATTTAAAAAAGATGATCCAAGAAGCTTCCTCGAGCAAATAGGAAGCCTTTTCCCACCAACCGACCTAATCCAAATACCGAGGGTCTTAATCTAGAAAGTCTTCAATACGCCCTTCAAACAATTCTAGAAGCCCAGGATAACTTGATGCCTCCGGATATTCCTAAGGAGGTTGTTGAACAAGAGACAGTTCAAGAAGAAGAGTCTTCTCCAAACATTTTTGGACACTTCTCGGATAGCATCTTTCAAGCTAACTTCGAGACAGTCCATCCTTACAATACTAGGAGTAAGACAACAAGCAAACCTTCTTCCGAGAACACTACGACTGTACCCCCAAAGAAATCTAAACCAGCTGAGACTAAACAGAGTCATGTGAACCCCAACTTAGATTATGATTTAGTTGAAGATCCTAAAAAGTTAAGGGCCAACATTTCTGTTTATGAGTTATTAAAGTTTCCATTTTTGTTACAAAAAATGTTACAGAATATCTCAAACAATGGAAAAAATGGTAATTCAAGTGGTAACAAGGTTGTTCAGAACAAAGTTCCTCAGAAGACTTCTACTAAGAACAATCCTGATCCTCACGATAAAGGAAGCCTTCCTGTAAGTAATGTAAATAATGTAAATAATGTAGATAAAATAGCTTTAGAAACAACGAGTAAAAAGCCACAAACTACCACCCTTAGTACTCGCAAAAATGTACCTCCATTTTTGTTAAATTTCAAAATATTTAATAGAAATGTGCACAATTGAATGGTAGACTCAAGAGCGTCATCCAATGTGATGCCATGGTCTATGTGTCAGAAGATTAACGCTGAAGTTGAACCATCCACTTTAAAAATCATACAACTTGATCGAACCAGTGTTAAAGTTATAGGCGAATTAAGAAACGTGCTTATAAGATTATCGTCTAACCCCAAGGTTCATCAAGTTATTGATATTATTGTTGTGGATATTCCAGAAGTGTATGGTCTGTTTTTAAGCAGGGACTAGTCGGAGCAGCTACACGGATATTTCGTGACAGATTGGTCTCACCTATGGCTTCCAGAGAATAGCAAGCCCAACAAGATCAAGGTAAATCGTGAACGCTACCTTAAGTTCATGGTCACAGATTTGAACGATCCCAATGAACCATTTACACCTTCTGTCGATTCACCTGAAATACAAGGGATGGATACCTTTTTCGGCAATTTCATGGGCGAGGCTTCGGCTATCACTAATCCAGAACAACAGTCTGAGATTGTAGCATATGTGCAGCCAACAACTTCTACACAACGGTCTCATACACCCGATAAAAATCAATTTTGGTCTCTTTATTTTGACGGGTCAAAGTCCAAAGAAGGAGCTGGTGCAGGCTACATTATTATCGATACGACAGGTAACAAAACATTGATTTCATGTAGGATAGAATTTGAATGTACTAATAACACAACAAAATATGAGGCTTTACTACAGGGCCTCAGAAAAGCCTTAGATATGAACATTCAAAACTTGGCTGTCTTTGGCGATTCCGAAATCGTGGTTTAGACATGTAAGAGATTCTATCCACTGTCTGTCTCTGCATCTTAAAAGCTACCAATCCGAGGTATGGAATTTAATGAATAAGTTTGTTGCTTTCAATATAAATTCTATTTCTAGATTGAATAACTCTGAAGCCGATCTATTAGCTAACGTAGCTTCCAAACTCTTTCCTGCAGAAGGCTTGTCCTCGGATGCATTCTCCGTCGAGCTATTTTTTAGACCATCAGTTCCCGACAACGTCATGAACTGGAGAGTCTTCGACGATGATCAGCAGATTATTATCTTCCTGCATATGGATGAAACTTTTCAAGGCACGGTGATCGACGAACGCACTCATGGCGAAAATTTATGTGATTTCACGATAATACCAGATCCGAGAACTCCTGAATCTTCATCAGACATGGTAAATTCGATCCCTAAGTCTGTAGTTAGATTAGAGAAATTTTACGATCTTCAAGATAAATTCAAAAAATCGGTCAACTGTAAAACCAATAGTTCCTCGTTATCATATGAAAAAGTAAACTTAGGACCTAATGAAAATCCGCAGTGCATTAATATAGGGGTAGGGTGTTCTCAACAAGAAAAAGTTGCATTTATTAAATTGTTCAAAGAATTTAAAGATGTCTTTGCATGGACGTATGATGACCTTAAAACTTTCGACCCTAACATCATACAACACGTCATTCCTATGAAACCCCAAACCTCACCCTTTCAACAGAAATTGAGGAAAATGCACCCTAAGCTCGAACCGACCGTCAAAAAATAATTAAATAAGATCCTAAATGCTAAGATAATTTTCACTGTTAGGCACACTCAATGGGTTTCTAACCTTGTCCCTGTTCGAAAGAAAAGTGGGGAAATCCGACTATGCGTCGATTTTTGAAACCTTAATAGAGCGTCTGATAAAGACAACTACCCTATCCCACCCATGGAACAGATCCTTCAACATGTATCTGGTTCTGAGAGGCTATCCTTATTGGATGGTTTCTCGGGGTACAACCAAGTCCTGATGTCTCCTCCAGACCAACTTAAAACTACCTTCCGCACTCCATGGGGCACCTACACTTATCAAAAAATGCCCTTTGGATTGATTAATGCTGGCGCCACTTTCCAGAGAGCAATGGACATTGCTTTCTGAGGCTTAATCAATCAGTCCGTCGTAGTTTACTTAGATGATGTTACTGTATTCTCTAAAAAAAAAATCGATCATCTAGCTCATTTACGAGCCGTTCTACAGCGATGTCGTAAATACGACATTTCCTTGAATCCTAAAAAATCCATCTTTGCAGTAGAACAGGGTAAACTCTTAGGATTTATTGTGTCAAGAAAAGGGATGATTATCGACCCTGAAAGGACTCAAGTCATATCGAAACTTCCCCCTCCTACATCCAAAAAGTCTATGCAATCTTTCTTAGGCCAGATTAACTTTGTGAGAAGATTTGTCCCTAGCTTCTCCGAAATGGTCAGACCTCTGCAGAACCTAATTAAGAAAGACGCACAATATCACTGGGGACCCTTAGAAAATCAAGCTTTTAACGAAATAAAAAAGGCCATAATAGACGCTCCTTCTCTCATGAGCCTCGACTTTTCCCAAGACTTTACGCTCTACACTTTTGCTTCTGATCGTTCCTACGCTGCCGTCCTAACTCAAAAGAACGCTGAAAACAATGAAGTACCCATTGCCTTTATGATCTCTTCTTTCAAAGGCGCGGAACTTAATTACCCAGTGGTAGATCAACAAGCCTATGCTGTTTTCAAAGCAGTCAAGCACTTCCGGTCTTACCTTTCGAAATCCAGGACGAAAGTTATTGTCCCTTATCCCGCTGTCAGGAACCTGTTAGTGCAGAAAGAACTGGAAGAAAAGAGGGCTAACTGGGTTACTTCTTTACAGGAGTACGACATAGAAATTACCCCAGCACAAATAGTGAGAGGCCAAGGGTTATGCAAGTTAGTTGTTGATTCAACAACAGGACACCAAGAAGAAAGTGATACGTCAAACCTTGGACAACACGATCAAAATGTAATCTGATGCGCTCAAAACTCTGTCAGTCCTTGGTATGACGATATAAAATTCTATCTTGAACATGGGTCAACCCCCCGTCACCTCAATCCCACTAAAAGAAGAGTGTTAATATTAAAGTCTACCTCCTTTCATTTGGTTAATGGTATTCTGTTTTGTCAAAGCTTTGATGGCGTACTGATGCGTTGTCTTGAGAAAGATGAATCACAAAAAGTCTTACTAGAGTTGCATGCAGGAGAAGTTGGTGGTCATTATGGTGGTGACAGCACTGCCCATAAATTTTTGAGATCCGGTTATTACTGGCCCACACTTTTTGGAGACACCCATGCCTTGTGCTGTAAGTGTATTACTTGTCAAAAAGCATTAGGGCGGTTACAGAAACCAACCTTTCCTTTGCAGCCCGTCTCAGTAGACTCTCCTTTTCAGCAGTGGGGCCTTGATATCATAGGTCCGATCAACCCACCATCCTCACAACAACATAATTTTATCATAACAGCCACAGATTACTTTACCAGGTGGTCTGAAGCTGTCGCATTAAGGACTGTGAATACCAGTCAGGTAATTTCCTTTCTAAATTCGAATATTATTACTCGTTTTGGTATTCCTGATTGTTTCGTATTCGACAACGCCTCTTACTTTTCATCTCTTGAGATGAGCGATTTCGCTTTAGAAAAAGGAATTAAATTAAAGTATTCTGCTAGCTATTACCCCAAGGGAAACAGATTGGCAGAATCAACAAATAAGAATCTGATTAAAATCATCAAGAGAATGGTGGCTGAAAATCATAAAAACTGGCACAATGCACTGTTAAACGCACTTTGGGCTGATAGGGTAACACCAAAAATTGTTGTAGGTAACTCCCCCTTTTTTCTTGTTTATGGCAGAGAAACAATTCTTCCACCACACATTCTTCTTCCCTCACTTCAGCTATCGCAGAAAATACAAGAATAAGACTGTCCCCCTTTGGAAAACCGAATTAACGCTTTGATGAAACTAGAAGAGGTAAGAGCCCAAGCTAAACATAAGTTAGATCAGCATCAACTAGTAGTTTAAAGCTGGTTCGATTCTAACTCTTCCTTTGATAGGAACTTCAAAGTAGGTGATCTCGTCCTAAAATGGGACAAACCGCATGAGGGAAAGGGAGAGCACACGAAATTTCAAAACTTATGGCTTGGACCATTTTTAATTGCTGAGAAGTTGGGTCCCAGCTCTTTCCGATTGCAGAATCTAGAGGGGTAGCCTGACACCTATCCGGTGAATGGCCAAGCTCTGAAAAGATACTTTGCTTGATGACAACTCCTTGTATATTATGTACATATTTTGCTTTTGTTTTCTGTTCTTTTTGCTGTTTTGGTTTTGATTTCTCCTTTGCGCTTATCAGTTTTTGTTTTTGAAATACACATACCTGCATGCTCAACTATTCAGACAAAGAAAAAAGAAAATTCCTTCACTGAAATGATTGCTGAAAAATTGTATAAACATCAATTATATACTTCTGAAATTTACATCTGTGTTGGAAAAAAGTTTGTTGTTTGAAAGAAGTGAACTGATTTCGATCTCTGAGTAAACCATGTCATGATCATCTATTATCTTTTTACGCTGTCCCTTTTTCTTAAGGGAATGACTCAGAAGATGTCTCCCTGCCTTAGAAAGTTGGTTCTGTAAATAAACCATCCCTGGATCTTAATAAAGGACAATTCTAAAAAATTCTGTTGAGGTCTGTAAAAAATATGTTAAAATGTCATAATTTTCAGCGTCACCCCGCTCGACTATATATCTTTGAAAAACAAAATAAATCATTAAAAGAGATGTGGGAAGTGCTTGTAAACCTACCGGGATGTTGAACAGGTCTGCTGGCAGGGTAAATGCATGCATGACATCAAGACAACTTCGCCGGGGTACTGAACAGGCCTGCTGGCAGTGAAGCAATGCCGGGTATATGAAAATTTGCAAATAAGAAACGTCTTAACCTTAACATGTCCTTTATTCTGATCTAGAACTTCTTGGCAGGATATAGATGTCAGAGTGGGTTAAATGGAAACCCTGTCGAGGCTATGGATGCCTGCTGGCAGCAGTGGCTCTGTCAACAGTTTTGGGGATTTTATCTTTAATATCGTGGCTCGCTTGTCTTAAGACTGTTATCAGTTTTCATCCTTTAAACACTGCTGGAATATTTGGTTAATGATGATGTTTACACGATTGTCTGGATGTTATTTTTGAGTTAGAATTTTTCTCATTATCATAATCTGAATTTGTCCTTTTGGCAGAGATAACTACTTCTACCAGTGTGTCGCCATTCTTGGCAGCCAATTCACATTTTTATACTGTCCTTATAAGCTGCCTGCACCAGTATTTTCGTCGCAATATTCGCAATAAAACGACACTATTATTTTGTGTGTTCGCACACTTACCTTGGTTCTCGTTTTCACGACTGCAAGCATGAAAAATTTGATTTCAAAGTCATATTAAAAATGTCACTGGATTGTTATGATCGCTCTTGTTTATATGCTCATTGCGTTTCCAATTTACTTATCATTATACAGTTGACAAGACTCCAAGATCCTTATTCATTTGGAATTCTTTATTTGTTAATATGACTTCGTTTTACAAGACTGTGATGATATTCTTTTGATCGAGTTTGTGATGCATTGGTGATTGGATTTATTTGTTCTTTGATCGATTCCCTTGACGCATTAGTTTCATGAAAACACATTGGTGTTGTTGTTAGACCCTTGGTATAAATCATTTCATACAAAACATATTTCATATGATCAAACCCTTGGTGTTGATTTCAAATTATTGCTTTGGTTTTAAAACTATGGTAAAACTATGGCTCGCGCAAGTGTTTGTTCGACTTAGCATAAATTTCGTTAATTATTGAATGGCATGGTTTTTAATATATATGCATAGTGATTTGAAACGTTATATGCGTCGGTGTTTGTACTGTGGAAATGAATGTTTTGCATGGGCCGAAATAGCTCCACCACCTTCGCACGTTTTGTCATTAATGTTTTCCCCCTATCCCGGGTCACCCCTAGTGTTTTCGGGTAAGCCTGTGAGCATTCTGCCCCTGCGTATACTCTGTTCGAACCCTAGCCCCTGCACCCTGCTCACTGTGTGCTCCTGTCTATGGAACCGGTGGTCCGCATAGAGTCGAATGGTATCCAAGCTTTGTTGCTATTCGATAATACCCGTAAGGATTTAGAAAACAGTGGTTGGCTGGTGTTTATATAGAGGTTCGAGGGTTTCAACCATTCGGTTGCCCAACAATTCGCCCTCACCTTTGACGGGTGCAGGGCTAAAATCGGCGACATACAGCGCGAGCTGAATGAGAAATTCATAAGCTCTACTACAGGATTAGCAGCTGCAGGTGAAAGGTGGTTTAAAAACTCCAAAGTCGATGAGGTGCCATGGCCTTTGCTATTTGTATCACGAAAGGTTGTTTCCTGTGATAAAGGTATGCCTATTTCTACCCTCAAACCCAGGTGGCATGATATTTTGATAATGGTTAAATAGTTTGTGACCTATGAAGGTCGGTATGGCTTGGTTTTTCTGTATCACCTCCGGTTGTTGATGAATTTCATGGGCTATCCTTTGAATATGCTGCATTACTTCATGCGTAGTCTTTACAAGATGTCTACGAGGTTCAAACGTGAGAAGGCTGATAGCAGCTTGTTTCATCATGGCTTGATTAGACTCATCGTCGTCCACCATTTAAATCTTCATGGCGATAATTGGAAATCCTTTCTATCTCGAAATGGCTTTGCTAATCCAGAGTCTGTTCAAATCGATAAGGCTGTGGTTAGTGAGACTATGGTCGGGCCACCCGTGCCATTTCATATCCTTCTACCCCATGCCAAACCCTCAGTTTTCCCTGATATCGACCTACCCGACATCATAACAGACAAGACTGAGGCTTTCAAGAAGCCTATGGGTAAGAAAGTCAAGGGTAATCCTGTTGTCGATTGCAAGGGTAAGAAAAATGCTCGATTGATATCGATACTTGCCCAGAATAAACCTAAGCCAAACGTCGACCAAAAGCCCATAGTGCTGATCGAGGACTTGGACTCCGATATCGATCGTTTCCTAGCCAAAGAGTACCCCTATTCCCATGGCCTATGCTCCAAGCAACCCTATGACTATGTATCTAATTTTCCCCCGTGCCTAATAAACAACCCTAACTACCCAGAAATCAAGTTGCACAATGAAACCCCTGGTGGCTTAAACAAACCCTCGCCTATCTTATCAAAGACTGAGCAAACATCATGCATCCAATGTAATGCTTGGTTAGAGCGTTATTACGCCGACGTCCCCCTGTTGCAATCAAAGATCAAATCATTATAGGAATAGGTGACAGTGCTGGCAAAGGAGAACGATAGGCTACGGACTAACGACAAGAAACAAAAAACCACCGGTTCGATTGTCTTCAGGAATGTCGAAGCGACAACAACCTTTGTCAATTCCAAATTATCATGATCGAGTTGTTTTCTGATTGTCCAGGTATGAATTTCAATATGAATTTTTCTTTGTAAGTTTGCTTGAATTAATATAAAGGATTTGGTTTTGCTTTCAAGTTAGCTTTGTTCGTTTTAATACATTTGAAATGATTTTGTTATAATTTGATTGTCAAAACGGTTATGTTGTGGATCCTGTACAGTAGATTCATTTTACTAAACTCAAATGTAGCTATGATTTGGTTATGCAATTTTGTTGTGCCCAGCTTAGTATAAGCAATTGATTGGTTTTTCATTCTGTTTGGTTTGTTTTTTAATCAATTCTGTTCGTTTGATTTAGGATAGTCGATTTGGTTTGATGTCAATTAGTTTCGTTTGTTCCTAATAGACTCAAAACAATCCTGGTTGACTTCGATTTACCAGGAATGACTCTGTTTTGTATGGAATCAATATTCTCATTTGGATTTTGATTACATTCGACCAATGCAGAAGATCTATTTGCTAAAATCGTGGAGTTGTGTTGATTCATAACGATTGTGTCGACCCCAAACCGTTTCGATTCGTTCCTGTTTGATTTGATTTGCAAACGATTGTTGTGTGCCACGATTAGCATGATCGTTTGTATATGTTTAATATAGTTATATCAATTTGAAAAATGATCCTGTTGATTTCTTTTGGATTCGAAAACGATTTTGTTAATGGAGGAAGCGACTTAAACTATTGCATGGAAAATTTGTTTAGCTGGTTACAGTTTGTGTCGATTTCAATTGGTTCATGAAAATGATTTCATTACTGTCCAATTATCTAATGTGATTTTGTTTACCCCAAAATAGTGATAACAAATTGAACAGAGTACATGTATCTCTGTTACCATTTGGTTGACCACGATTTAGTTTGCTCTCAAATTAGCATAACAATTTCGATTTGAATGTTTCGTTTGGTTTCCAATTAGCAGCTAAATTTTGTTTCATAGTTTGAATATAACTCTGTTAAGATTTGAATTGGTTTTAAAGCGATTATGTGTTCGATTTATACCAGCTACAAAATCGTAAGATTCTGTAGCTAGTCTTAAAATTAGATTTTTGTCAATTTTATCAATAAAATATCCTCTAATCTGGTCTATTCTTGTCCTCTTTCAGGTGCATACGAATTTCCATGATCAATTGGGCATGTTGTAGCAGTTTAGGAGTTACTTTGGATATGGTTTTGTTTTAGGTTGTTAGCTTGAGTCAGAAACTTGGGATATTTTCCTAGATTTGTGTAAACTGTTTTGAAAATTCCCACAAGGATGTTTTACCCTATGGGAGGTCTTTAAATACTTGTTCTTTTTTGTAATGGATCATCATCACTGTGGGAGAACCAGACTATGGATTTATGATATAGACTGAGATGAAAGTTGATGTCTTGTAACAACTTTTGCTTTCAATATATCAAACTTTTGTTTCAAGTTTTATTCATATCAGTTTGCAGTTGATTATAGACTACTTTAGCTATCGTAATTCATTGCAGGTTGATGTGACTTGGTTAATGTGTTATCCATATTTGATCTCTTTTATTATTTAAATATACAACAATCACTCTATTTCAATTTAATGAATACAGGTTTCTCTTATCATTAATTGAACTATTATGTACAAATTTTTCATAAGGATTTATCTGATTGCGATGATTTGTAAATTATAAGATTGTTGTAATTTTTTATGTCTTGTTTGTCCTGTCATTTATATTTGAAGAGCACAACAGCTTTCTGTTTTTGAGAAGCTCGTGGAGAATCTGGTGCGAGTTTCCTCCCTCCGATCAGCTAAAACAACTATTGCATACAGGACAAACCTGAAGCGTTACTTCAAGTCAGTTTGTTATTTAGTATTTGATAGTTAATTGGTTAGTATAATTTAAGTAGTTTAGTTAGATATATATATATAGTTTAGATTTGTAGTTACATTTATTATTTTAGTTGCTTAGTTTAGTTAGTTTTCCTTAAGTTTCTTTCTCATAAAACTATAAAAAATCAAAAAACAATGGCTTCGCTGTCTTAGGACAGATTATAAATGATTTTTGCAGGTTTTAATTTAAATCTGTAATTTGTAAATATTGTATATTTGTAATTGAAGTTGATTTTGTTGATAATTAAACATTTACTTTTATAGAATTATAGTTCTATGATTTAGTTAATAGATTGTATATATGTAATTTAGATTTGTTTATTAGTTTGTTTTAGTTATTGTTTTTTCATTTAGATTAGTTTCTTAGAGTAGTTTTCATTTGTTTTTCTAGGACTTATATCGGCCAACGGAGCCGCTAAACCCGTTAGGGTGGGTTATCCCAAACGTCTTGGGTTATTTAGACAACCCTTGACCGGATCCACTCTTCCAGTTGGCGAGCGTTCAATTTCACCCGTCAACACACATGCAGGACGAAAAGACACCAAAACAATGGATTTCGAACATTTGGACAGTATATGGAAACATGCATGCCAAACCCGCTACCACAGGGAGGATTATCGTGCAAAATATGCAAGAAACTAGGTGACGACCCTTATCATTTCACAATGATGCAGAAGTACCAGACAGTTCCAAATAATCCTTATTTCACCTTTTGGAAGTCAGTGGGCCACGACGACAAAGATTGAAGAAGTGTGGAGCTTATGCGGGAAAGAACATTAGACGCATACAGGGTACAGGCTGAAATGATGATTGGGAAAGCAACGACATAGTTAAATCAATCCTCATCTCCATACAACATTGCACAACAGTAGTACAATATTGTGCAACAACCATACAATAACGCACAACCACAATACAACTTGACACAACCACAGTGTAATACCACAAAGTATAATCACGCACCACATTACAACGTGCTGAGAGGGGACTGAGCAAGCTATCAAGGAGGAGGAAGAGCCAGAGGAGGTTTCGAACGTGGCAGAGGACCAGTCACATGTCACAATTGTTAGCAACTGAGACATTATGCACAGGAATGACCACTGCCTCCAATGACTTGTGTGTATTGTCGCACATCGAATCACGAGACAGAGGAATGTCCGACACTATTAGTCAAGATCTAGGAAAAGAGGAACCATAAAAACCAAAATATTCAATGGATTTCAGCCGAAGCAAGGGAGGATGGATGAAAAATCAATATAGTCACTCGTGGAGGAATGAAGATAGGAAACAATGCAGTCCGACAAGAACCCGCATAGAACCAATGGGTAAAGAAGAACACTAAACCAAGAAAGAAGTTCGACACACCCAAAGAAAAGGAGTCTTTTAAGGAAGCTAGACAAGAATTTCAGAAGGTGGACACAACGTCAACTTCCACTGCGCAACTAGTCCATGAAGCCCTAGATTACGAAATTCCACCATCATTGGATCATACCAACGGAACGCCACCCAAGGGACAAGTAAGTACTATCAAAGACTTTTTGCAATCATGCATAAAAATGTTAAGTGATCCTTCATCTGTGAAAATATTGCAAAACATCCTACAGAAATGTAGCAGCGAGACGGAACAAAATCTAGAACCGAAAATTGTCAATCATCTACACACAAGAAGAAGAAAAAGTAGGGATTTTAGACTGAATGCTAACATTGGGGATTTCAATATGGGAGACATCATACTGGACTTAGGATCTGAAGTGAATGTGCTACCCAAGAAAACCTGGCAATGCATGGGAGAGCCAACATTGGGATACTCAAATGTCCAATTAAAACTAGAAAACCAACATAGGGTCCTACCAATAGAGAGACTTCAAGGAGTAACCATAGATCTTGATGGAGTGCGCACTAAAGCTGGCTTTGAAGTTATCAAAATAGTAGATGGCGCAACACCATACCCGACACTACTCGGTCTCGATTGGTTGTTTGAAAACCATACCATAATTAACTTGAAGAAAAGGAAAATGACATTTGAATCTGGAGCTTATAGGGTCATAGCACCACTAGATCCATCAGAAGGGGGAAGGTTCATAGAACCCACTTGCCTAGACTTAGAGGAGATCGACCAGTTGTACATAACAAATGAACGTGATGAGGATTACATAAAACCAACTGCGGATGGGGTACTCTATTGGTAGAGCATTACTTCATGTGCAACAGACTCAGACATTGGGTTAGAAAAATGGTAGTAGAGACTACACGAAGTATCCATGAGAATATGTGCAAGAATAAACCGTGCAGTATGGTGGATAGGCATAGAAATCAAAGAACCACCCAATTTCCACGGACTAAATGATTTGGAAACATTCTTGACACAATATGAAGATGAAGTATTAGAGAACCAGAGGCTACTAGCATTGCATTTAGCACTCACGACCATACTCACAAGATGGTGGGGCGCACACAAGGAGATTATCACAAATTGGTACCAATGTAAGCGGTTACTGTGCATAAGGTTCGGTTCAGAACAGAAAAACAACGAAGATATGAAGGACTAGGGACACTAGAAAAACACTTGGAGAAGTGAAAAATGTTGTGGAAAATGACACCACCAGAGGAATTTCCTCACCACTTCATTCACACTTTAGAGGGCACACCAGCGAACTGGTATACAGATAAGGAAATGCGGAAAGGAACTACAACATGGATGACATTGCAAAAAAAATTTACTGTCACTTTCTCATTCGAGCATGAGAACCCCAACATAGATGCAGCCCTAAAATGGATCAGAGGAATCATATTCATTGAAGAACCGGAAATAGAACTTGTTACCGAAAAGCAAAAGCGAAATAAGCAAACAATCAAGGAACTACTGTCATGTTACCATGTATAGGAGGAAGCACCAGACGAAGATGACCCGCGCAACATTCATATTGAAGAAGTAGAAGGCAAAAGAGATGTGAAGGGACCACCCATAGAATCCAAAGTTATTTCTGCACCAATCAAGGTAAACAAAGTTAACATTGGAACAATTAAACATCCCAAAATGGCCAGCATTGGAGACTACTAGGATGAGTCAACAGTGGAAAGCATCATAGAGTTGTTGCGTGAATACAATGACTTATTTCATAGAACATTTACATAGATGAAGGGTATAGCAAGAGAATTGGGAGAGATGAAGATACCCCTCAGACCTGAAGCGAGACCGATTAGACAATGACCATATAAACTGAACCCCATATAGAAACAAAAAGTTAAAGAGGAGATCGATCGGATTCTCAAAGCCGGCATAATCGAACCAATCGAGGATCAGAATGGATAAGACCAATGGTTGTACAGGACAAGAAACAAGGAAGAGGGATTAGGATATGCGTTGACTTGAGGAAGTTGAATGATGCATGCCTAAACGACCCATTCCCTACACCGTTCACAGATGAAGTGTTAGAGAATGTGGGGGGACATGAAGCTTACTCATTCATTGATGGATTCTCAGGCTACCATCAGATTAAGATAGCACAGGAGGATAGATACAAGAACACGTTCTCGACGGATTGGGGATCTTAACAATATACAATCATGCCATTTGGACTAAAGAATTCACCAACAATATTCTCCAAAGTGGTTATTGCAACATTTAAAGAATTCATCCATCAGTTTCTTGAAGTATACCTGGATGACTGGACAATCTATAGTCTGTTGAAAAACCATGTGGAAGTTTTACACTTGATGCTAGAATGATGAAGACAGTGTCAGATATCACTAAACATAAAGAAATGTATATTTGGAACACTGTTTGGGATACTACTGGGTCATATAGTATGCAAACAAGGGCTACTGGTCGATCCAGCAAAGATCGCAGTTATTGTCAATTTACCAGCACCAAAAATAGTTCATCAGCTATGAGCGACGTTAGGACACACAGGCTACTATAACAAATTCATCAAAGGATATGCGCAGATCACAACACTAATGGAAAAATTGTTAAGGAAGGATACAAAGTACCAATGGAACGACGAGTGCCAACACGACCTGGATACTCTAGAGGAAAAGATAGTCACTGCACCGATATTAGTATGTCCAGAATGGGGAAAGACATTCCATGTGCATGTATATGCATCAATGATAGCACTTGGATCTATCCTATCACAACAAGGAGCAGGAGATTTGGATCACCCGATAGCGTTCACAAGCAGAAAACTATCGGACTCAGAACATAATTATAACACGACGGAAAGAGAAGGCCTAGCTATGGTTTACGCATTGTAGAAGTTCAGACACTACCTATTGGGGAATCATTTTAAGATGTTTAAAAATCACTCATCCCTAAAATACCTAGTCAATAAGCCAGTGTTGGGGGGAAGAATCTATCGATGGTTACTGTTATTTCAAGAATTTGACCCTGAAGTAATAGTCAAACCAAGAAAACAAAATGCAGGACCTGACCACCTATCACGAGTCACGAATGGAGAAGAACCCACGAAATTAGAAGACAACTTTCCGGATGCACAGTTATTCTCAGTACATATTGTTGATGACTACTTCGTAAAGATCATCCAGTACTATAGAACAGGTACTGCACCGCAAGAATATACCATCGCACATAAGAAGAACTTGGTAATTCACGCAACCGACTATCAACTGATCGCAGGACATCTATATAAAATGGGCGTAGATAGAATTTTATGAAGATACGTGTTAGAGCATGAACGACCATTAATTTTAGCAGAATCCCATGAGGGATTGGTAGGGGGACACTATGCAAGAAAAGATACTCTGCAGAAGGTACTCTGCGTAGGATTATGGTGGCTAATGATTCACAGAGACTCAAAAGAGTACTATCAGGGATGCGATGTCTGTCAAAGGGTAGGCAAACCCAACAGAAGGGACGAGATGCCATTACGACCGCAAGTGACATTACAGGCATTTGATAAATGGGAAATAGAATTTGTGGGACCAATTAACCCACCAGCCAAAAGAACAGGGGCAAGATACATCATCACCGTGACGGAATACCTAACAAGGTGGGCGGAAGCCGCACTAGTAAAAGACTCCAGTGCAGAGACAACTGCACAGTTCTTATTTGAACAAGTAATTACTAGGTTTGGGTGCCCAATATTTTTGATGAGCGACCAAGGCACACATTTCATAAATAGAACCATCCATGCGATGCTTGAAGAGTTTGAAGTTCACCACCAGAAAAGCACACCGTATCATCCATAGATGAATGGCACAGTAGAAGCCTTGAACAAAATTCTAGAGAAGGCACTAAAAAATATCTGTAACGTCAACATAGATGACTGGGACCTCAAAGTACCAGCAGTATTATGGGCGTATAGGACGACATGCAAAAATTTGACAGGACACACACCATTTAAACTAGTCTACGACCAAGAAACAATAGTGCCATTAGAATGTTTAGTACCCAGCTTACACGTAGCAACAATCACACAAATGACAGAACGTGGTGTAATATAGGAAAGATTGAACCAACTATTAGAAATTGAGGAAGACCGAATCCTTTCTAGATTCCACCAACAAGTGCAAAAGGCTAAAGACAAATCATGGCACGATCAACACATTAAGAAGAAGGCTTTCAAGGAAGAAGATCTAGTATTTCTCTACGACAACAAATCATTTCAGCACCTAGGAAAGCTGAGAATGCATTGGTTAGGACCATACAAGGTAAAATATGTAATAGACAGTGGAGCTATATAGTTAAGAGATTTAGCAGACGCATACCTAAGAGGAATGATCAACGGGAGCCGACTGAAGTCGTATAAGGAAAATCGACCACCCACCGCATGATAAAAAATAAAAAATAAAAAAAAATGAAAAGTGCAAAGCATGCTAGAGATAGAAAAAATCCACAGGATACTCGAAACACGAATGCAGCAAAGGCAAGAAAAATAGTTACATGCCAAATAAAAACGAGTGGGAAACATAAATTCGGCAAAAACATGATGACAGGACAACACTAAGTGGAGTTAAGGCACGACAAGGACTGGTGGAACATCACATTAAACACGCCAATTGGAAAAGGCAAAGTAATCATAATGGAAAGTACGAAATTGCCCCAGATGCATTGAACCCACAATTATGGTGCATTAATCGCATCATGGAGGAAGCATCCTCGATAAGCTTCATGACAAGCTCATACGACACACAAACACGACAGCCAGACCGACCAGGGTTCAAACTAGGTCATGAGGACCGCTGGAAGAAAACGAGCAGCAACAACCGGATATCATTGATATCAATGTGATTCTATCCCTAGAAATAACACCGGTGAACTCTACACAAATACTAGAAAAGATTCAACAACCACAAACAAAGGCCATGAAAGAGGACACACCAGCAGTGGCGCAGGAACCTCAGAATGAGGAAGCGAAAACCCAACAGGAAGTGAAACCAGAAAGCACTGAACCAACTACGGAAGTTAACACAATGACATTGAATCGTGGATCATAAGGTTAATCAGACGAGTCGCAGGTACCCAACTGATTAGAATTTGGACCAGGGGTCACATTTTAGCCCAAAAATGAAAGTTTTTAGAATTGCTTCAAAATGAACGGGTGCATAGGACTCGTCGTCATGAACCCAATGTAGTTTGAATGATGTCAAATGAACATATGATGAGAGATATATCATGTTTTGTTCGATTTTCCAAACATGCAAAAAAATTGTTGACTGTACAGTCCGTACATGATGATGTGGCAGGGTACGACCTCACACGTGGTAGGTGACGTGTCAACTGATTTGGAAAGCTGACATGGCAAGTGGTGACATGGAAAGTGCTGATTTGGCAATTATTTATTTGATAGGACACGTGGGCAAATCATTGTTGGACACGTGGCATATTTTTTCAAATGGTATGGTGCCACGTGGCACTGTGTTAAAGGTTGGTATGTTAAAATTTTATGGATTCCACGAGGGTCCAACCCTAGACCTCCACACATGAAGAGCTTTGACAAGGTGTGGGCTACCACTATCCCACACGATGGTACTTAAAAACCATATGTTAAAATATTTATTTAAGTTTGTTATGTTGCATTTTGGGCGCGGGTCCGGGCAGGGGCTTAGCCCCAACCCTCGGTTTTGTGCGTCGTTTTCATATGACCCTTGTGCCACACGTATTTGCACATGAAGTTATTCAAATGAATTTTTAAAATGGTTCTTTTCCATACCGACACTTGGCTACCCCCATCGCGTGCCACTTGTCAAGCCCAGGTTCATTCTTGCAAACGTAGCCCTTTTTATGCGCGGGAAACGTGGCCACATGGCCCCCATGCGCCCAACACCTCCGTGATTCGGGGGCTTAGTTCGCTAAAGGTGTGACATTTTTGCATGTTTTTCGGGTATGTGCGTGTGTGTTGGGTTTAGGCATGGGAAACGCCCAGAGGCCAGGTTACTCACATAGGAGGTGAGAATTGGCGAACCAGTGACAACAAGCTTGAAGGAGAAAAATGGCAGGAGGCCTAACTTCTTCATCTTTTGGCCAAATGAGGTGCCGAAAAAGCCCATATAGGGGTTTTTGGATGTTATGAATTCATTGGCATAG
>SNQJ01S0014229.1:308237-320026 GCA_010110895.2 Picea sitchensis
GAAAAAGTCCATGTACATATTGTGTTTTGTATAACCATCATGTTTCAAGATGTTGGAAAATATTGACCACATTCAAGAAACTTTCCAAGCAAATGCAACTTGAAAAGAAGATGCAAAAGATTTGCATTCACTACCAGAAGAGAGGTCATCTCATTGACCAATGTTGGACATTGCATACAACCACTCATCCACAGCACAAGAAGCAAATGGATAAAGAGATTGGCAAGAATGGAAAAGGAGATTCCATCATCGATGTGAGTCAAGATGATTCACAAGAGGACGGTTTTCAGCAGAAAAATTCACCATTGAATTGGCTTGGTAAGAAATGGTTAGATTTCTTGAACAAGTAAGGCTTGCATTTATTTGTTTGTAGATGCACTTTTCAGCCTTATGTATCCATTTCTGTTGAAAGTTTGACAAGTTGTAGCAGTTTATCATAGCTTGTATGATGCAAGTTTTCATGTGAATGCTATTCATTTGAAGGCATTCTTGTTGTTGCACAACTTCACCAGAAGGATGTAAAAGAGGGGTATGATACTCACTTATTGCAGCCATTTAGCTTTTCATTTCTAGCTCTTATGTACCCACATGTTTTTGGGTTTATGTACTTATGTTTGTACTTGAAGGAGAGTTGAAGAGCTATGCACATGCATGCAATTTTGTATGTGTAAACAGTGAACTTGATGATAGTTTCACTATGAGTGACTCATGAATGTAACATGGTTGTGTATCATGAAATTCGACTTGTCATTGGGAATGTCGATATGTTTCAAATGAGTCTCAACTTGTGTCAATGTTGTCTTGACGACTATGTTGTGTCGATCATGTTTTTCGACTTATGTTTAGTCGATGGTGTTTGTCGGCTTGTAAGTCGATATTGAGTACACCAAGATGTAGGAAAACACCATGTAATTTGATGAAGTATAGGATGTGACCATTTTTGCTTGAAGAGAAAAAGAGTTGGTTGGCATCATTTTCAGTCTTGTATAAAGTTTGTTTTCAAGATTGATGGTTTTCTTGGTTTGTGACAAGATGTCGTAGGAAAGTTTTTGCAGCCATGGTAGAGCGGATTGTGTCGACGCCAAAAGAGTTCACAAGAGGGACTTTATTCTCAGTGGGAAGGTTGTCAGTCTTCTAAGCACAAAGAGAACAGTGGGTCAGCAGTAGCCAGAGAACAATGGTTGAGGGACATAGCCAGTTGCAGTGCAAGGCATGTCAAGGTACCCAAGTGATTGCCAAAAATATTTTTCAAGTAGAATTAGTTGATAGAACTTGGAAGTAGAAGAGTAATGAAGCTCAGGAAGATAATCATCAACTTCTGTGGGTCCAAAATCCTTTCAGTGGGAAGGTCTGATCAGAATCTGGACCAAGGGTCAAATTTTAGCCCAAAAATGAAAGTGTTCAGAATCACTTCAAAACGAAAGGGTTCATAGGAATCGTTGTCACAAACCCAACGCACTTAGAACGGGGTCAAACAGACATAGGATGAGAGAGATATCACGTTCTATTTGATTTACCAAATAGGAAAAAACAATGTTGATTGTACAGTCTGTACATGCTGACGTGGCAGGGTATGGCCTCACACATGGTAGGTGATGTGTCAATTGATTTGGCAAGCTGATGTGGAAAGTGGTGATGTGTTAAGTGTTGAGTTGGCAAGAATTAATTTGACAGGACACATGGGTGAATCATTGTTGGACACATGGCATATTTTTTTCAAATGGTATGGTGCCACGTGGCCCAGGCGTGGGCTGCCACATGGCACCATGTTAAAGGTTTGTATGTTAAAATTTTATGGAGTCCATGAGGTTCGAACTCTCGACCTCCACACATGAAGAACTTTGACAAGGTGTGGGCTACCACTAGCCGACACGGTGGTACTTAACAAACATATGTTAAAATATTTATTTAAGTTTGTTATGTTGCATTTTGGGCGCGGGTCTGGGCTGGGGATTAGCCCCAACCCTCGGTTTTGTGCGCCGTTTTCATATGACCCTTTTGCCACATGTATTTGCGCGTGAATTTATTCAAACACAATTTTAAAATGGTTCTTTTCCATACCGACACTTGGCTACCCCCATCACACGCCACTTGTCAAGCCCAGGTTCATTCTTGCAAACGTAACCCTTTTTATGCATGGGAAACATGGCCACATGGCCCCCATGCGCCCAACACCTCTGGGATTCGGGGGCTTATTTCGCTAACGGTGCAACATTTTGGCGTGTTTTGCGGGCATGCATGCATGTGCTAGGTTTAGGCACAGGAAACGCCTAGAGGCTAGGTTACTCACACAGGAGGTGCGAATTGGTGAACTAGTGACAACAAGCTTGAAGGAGAAAAATGGCAGGAGGCCTAACTTCTTCATCTTTTGGCCAAATGAGGTGCCGAAAAATCCCAACTAGGGGTTTTTGGATGTTCTGAATCCATTGGAACAGTTTTCAAAGGAATTTGGAGACTTCTATTTCATGTTTTACACCATTGAAGTTTCAGGGAGCTCGAGGGAGCTTAGGACCACCATTGATGGAGGTCATGGTAAGATGAGCCCAATTTTAGTTTTTGTGAATGAATAGTCATTTTTGACTAATTGTTATTCTCTAAACACATTGGGACAGGTTTCAGAGGAATTTGAGTACTTTTACATGTTTTTTTTCCACAAGGAAGATCAGGGAAGCTTAAGGCCACATGCAGAAGAGGTCATGCCCAGATGAGCCATGGTTCATTTTCAGAGTTCTATTAGTCATTTTTGGGGTTTTTATGTATTATGAACCCAATGGTACAATCAATAAATATATTGGAGTTGAGAAACAACTTGTAAAATAATCTTTGAAAAACTAATCCTTGAGAGCCTAGTCCATTGATGGAGGCTCAAGGAGATGTATCCCAGTTGAGGGTGAACTCCTTTATCATCTTGTTATTGTTGTGAGTTTGTTGGTTATTATTTTCTACAATTCATTTGTTGTTGTATTCATTAAACAACATTTAACCTTTAAAGAAACTCACACATAAAATTTTAAAAGATGCATAAACTTGACACATAATTGCTCTTGCACAACTAAGACATTGAGCAAGGTCCTAAAGTTTATTTTAATGGAGTAGAGGGTGATTGCATAGAAAAACAAGTCAACCCCCTATTTTGAGATCACCAAACTAGGTCAACCAACAGAAGAGACCACGAGAACTACCTCGCCTTGGCTAGAATGGCTTACAGGGGAGCAACCAAGAGTTGTTGGAACTTCGTACCTACCACCACAGTAGGAAGACAAAGTTATGATACCGATATCACCTCGCAAGAAACCGTCAACAAAATTTGTGCTTCCACACATACTAGAGGGAGTACAGGTATATCTGCACCTATTGGGTCACGTCAGGAAGCTCAAGTATTCTGACCATGACATGTCAGACAAAACCAAGTACCCAAAACTTGCATCGATGGTTTTTATGCAGAACATAATGGTAAACCATATTGGAGAAACAATCAACCAACCAAATCAATGGGCAGTTGGATTGGACAGAACATGCATTTTAGGGTTACTGAAACTTCCACATTTTGGCAGAGGCCAGTACGCGACAACATGCGTTAAGAAGTTGTTATCAGTCATGCACAGAGGGGATATATGGTTGGACAAACCCGTCCCCATAAGTGTTGATCTTATCGCGCAGATAACAGGACTACCCAACCAGGGTATGGATCCCGTGTTGAATCTGGACGATAAATCCAAGGAGAAAGTGTTAGCAGAGGAAATGAAGAAGAAATATGGTAACGCTAGGTGGACAAGAGGAATTATAATCAAACGGATAAAAAATGCAACGATACAACTGGGTGCAAAGATCTTAGCCTGTAAACTATTAATAAAATTCCTCAAAGATGAAGTACCAGCGAGAGTCATCGCAGTTGCAGCTCAATGCGTATACGACACCTTCGTGAGTTGGGCGCCTTATCTATTAAACTTGTTCTAAGTGGAATACAAGGATACGTAGGACCTCGGTACAGAATTCCATTACTCATGGCTTCTCACCCTCATATCCTTCATGGGATGGCGGGAACCAGAGTATGTAGTTTTTTGTACTAGACCACAACCAGTGGGAGAAATATATCTATTACTGATATCCGGGCCACAGGCTAGGCATAAGAGGGAAAATGGAATCATCTTTGAAGCATACCTATGAGACATATAGGAAGCTATCAACCGATCATGGATAATAACACAAGAGGTTGTCGTGCTATATGGGGACATCGCTAACTTCTGGGCTACATGTCAAGCCATGTGGATACAACCAAGGCAGGATCCAGATAGACAGTGGATACCGATGTGCTACTACATCAAATAAGGTGATATAAGCATGGTCATTAGTGAATGTCTTGACACATGGAGGATCCCATCCATTCCCCGGGAAGTACCAGAAGGACCCGTAGAAGGAGAAGCAGGGCAGGCGGAAACACAGCCTCCGCAAATCCCAGTACTCAAGAAACCAAGAACGAGCCAAAACAAGCTGACTCAGGCAAACGAAGGGTTAAAGTAGATAGGAACCTAGAAGGGGCAGAAAGAGATCACCGAACAACTGAAACATGCTAAGGGAGTGCAAAAGACTGCCCCAAATCCCATCACACAGGAACCAGGGGGAACTAAGAGACTGGTTGTACAGGCAGAAGGTGCGCACAAGAAATCAAAGGCACAACGAGAATCACCAGACTATACGATCACGAAGGATGATGGAGAAATGATCGCTAGAATGGTCCAGGATCTCCTAGTAGAAAACTTCGATCACGTAGCACATCATAGGGATAAACTACAAAAAGAGATGGCACAAATGGGACAACTCCTCAGGACACCCGAGGAGGCCCAGAGAGCAAGTAGAAGCAGAGGCATAGAGTCATCGACAACACAAACCAATGAAAGAGTGGAGGTAGAAGAATGAGACCCAGTCCTCCGAATGCCACATGCACATGCAACGGTCTACATAAAACTGAGCATGCTACGAATGGATGAAATCGTGGGGCAGACACCACTGAAGGTTTTGGACCACATCCAATTGGTCTTGACATGGATGCCATCAAGGGAACTGTACAAATTGCAGGTTAGCGTCGACCACGAAATGCAGTCTCGGGCACATAAAAACTTAGTCGAGCTATAGAAAGAAACAAAGAAGCGGGAAGCGCTGGAAAATATTGTGAGTAGGAAAAATCTGAAACTTAGGAGGAGATAGAACGTAGGAACGAATTGGAATGAAGAGTGGGAGAAATTTTTGGGAAACTTCCAAGCACTGCGCAAAGGAAACAAACTCCCAACTGCAGAAAATATCGACTAGACTGCGCAGGCAATTGCTCGATACTAGAAGGAGATAGAGGATCTCCGAGAATAGCTCACACCAACAACTCCACCAGAAGTAAAGGAGCAAAGGAGGCATGCAACAACAACGCAAATACAGGAGATGGAGAAACAAGTTAGTACGACAACTGACTTGCTCGATAAAGCATCGCAACTTTGAAAAATACTGGAGGAGGATCCATAGGTTCAACGTGTTGAGCACTCAACACACCCTAAAAAGTCTTTCTTTAATTTTTGGGTTCCACTTGATCCTTTGCACTGTCTGTTTTTCCTTCAGTATGAAACTGATTTCTGTGCTTATCTTTTTACCTTGAACATACAACAAAGAATCATCTTAACCATTAAAAGGTACGTAACAACCACTTAAGGAATCAACAAACTAAAGCTTTCCCCAACACGCTTAGGGATTTCGACATCGATAAAGATTAAAGGTATCAAAAAATGTTTGAGAAGTTTAAAATAGTCAAGCGTTGATCTTCATCGGCGTCGGCAGAAGAAAGTCTTTATTTTCTACGAATGAACTTTGGCAGTGGTATCGCCGAAGACCGATCCATTCAGATTCGGTAGGAAAACAAAGAGTAAGTGTCGTGCAAAGGAGGAGTGGTATCACCAACCATCGACTCCCAAAATGTTTTCGGCGATGGGAGGTAATGAAGGTGATAACAAACCAAGGAGCTACACACCTAAAACCTTCCTTCGATCATCAATGTCTGACCTACACGCTAGAAAGACACGACGTGATGAGACATTTAAATCCTCAGTTTCATTAGGTACGATGCATTTAAAGTGTTAGTAAAATTGTAGATTGCACATTAGTTTATAATCTGTGTGTGAATCAAAATAAATCGTTAAAATCTCGCCGATACAATGCATTTGCCTTCGCACCTCTGTTGTCAACTAGTTACAATTTAATTGCGGAGAACCGACGATAGTTTATTTTCTAATTGCATTTATTACTTATATTAACTGGTTGATACGATAGATAGATTTTCTCCAGTTATATTCTTTCGAAGTCATTGTGTATGATCCTATCCTGTGTGGCGAAGATTTCATAACAAACAGAGGAGCACGACTAATAATCCAGAGAAGTCGTCCAAAGTTCAGTGAGTATTAGACAACTAGCTTAGTAAGCATTACATGTATGTATCCACTTGTGGTGTTTTGTGCTTCCTTTTTATGTTCTCAACCCAAATCTTCTCTATACACATGTTTAAAGGTTGTTTTAACTACAGGAACAATGCCTCCGAAGGAACCCTCCATTAGGAAAACCCCTCTCAGATGATACCTTGGACAGAGCTAGGAGGGACAAAAAGGAACTAGCTGTCTCCCTAAAGGAGCTCGAGAACTTGCACCATCTTGTCGAATACTACAAAGGCGCCACGCATACCATTGTGTATCTGAATGATGAGTTCGCAGGAGTTTACAACGAGTTCAAGAAGGAAAGACACCTGTTAATCGAAAACATAGTTGAGTTCCAGGAGGACACTCTCATGGAACTCGCGACATGCAAAGAGATGGAGCGATGCTATGAAAGGGAACAACAAGAGGTAGAAAGACTTGAGTACATTGAGGAGGTCCAGGAAGTTCGAGATAAGGAAAAACATGGCATTCATATGATAGGAAAAAGTAGTCTTAATCGCATGAAGCGATCAACCAAGTACTAGGCTAAAATCTCCCGAGACCCACATCGAGCGATCCAAGAACAATGGACCAGGTGCAAGAAGCACTAGGATAAAATTAACAAAACAATAAAGGATGTCAGGCTCCCCAAGTTTAGAACCCCCAATAATTTCATCGACCTGAGTGACATGGTCAAACGACATGCTAAACAAGATGCGCTATGGACCGAAGAGTCTGCAAAGATAGCCGATGTGAGACCAGGGCAAGTGCAATAATTCATAGAACATCCGATCAGAGCCCAAACCATGCTCCAACAACTGAAATCCAGTTTAGTAAAGTACTGAGTGCATGCAGTGGAAATCAGGGGAATATATGCGGCCTCAATGGAACAACACAGATTTCCATGGGCCCAAACTTGTGAAGAACTGTTTGTCAGCTGGACTGAATATGAGAGAAGTCACCCTTTCCAAGAAGTATCTCAGGATGACTGTTAAAGAAGTTGTTAGAAGATAATTCCACATGGTGATTTTTGTTTTGTTTAAGCTGCACTTAGCCGTTAGTTTTAGTTAAAACTTTATATTATAAATAAAGACACCGACCAATTAGTTGGAGGTCGATGGTTGTTGTAAGAACTATTTTTTTGGTTGTTAAGAATTATTTTGAGACTGCTATGAATTGAGAAGTCCTCCTGGACCAAAGAAAATCTATTTTCATCAGATGCATGTGATTGGACTTGGAGAAGAACTACTTCCTATCCTGTTTCATGAATGATGCAATAATGAGTAAGATCAATTAATTCTGTTGTCAAGTTATCTGGTGCAATGTCTTGATGTTCTTTGCTTTAATTATGAAGATAAATCGTTGTGTTATTATGTGATGCATGGTTATGGTTGATGAATTATTTTTCTTGCCATTTTCTTATTACATATGTGCTTTCTTTCTGATAGTTAGTGTCTCAGACAATAATTGGATTCTCACATGGTTAATGCATTAATACTAGGGCTATGGTATAAAGTAATTGTCTGCATGTTGAGCAACGACTTATCCCAAGCTTAACCTCTTCCCTAGTAGTTAAAAATTAATCCTGTTGTTTTTCAAGTTGGTATATAATGGATTGCATATCTCATATTAGCCCCAACCAAGAGAAAATACAGAAGAAAATAGTCCTAACTAAAGGAAGAGCCTTCACAAGAAAACACAGAAGCCCATCGATAAACTGGTCGGATCGCAAGATCTGGAGAAACATTTCATTTTAAATGTTGTAGAGTCTAATTGGGCCTCAGTGGTGGGTTTGGTTCCTACTGTTGAGTCAAGCGATTTAGGACCCATCAAAAAAATTGGTGCTAAAAGGAGGGCTTGAGAATGAATGACTGAATATATATTTTATCTTTCATTTCAAAAAACCTACAGATTTGTAACAATCCACATGCATGGCTAGTTCTTCACAAGACAACCCACAGACGTTGAGTATTCCCAAAAAAGATAACTCACCCCAGCCCAAGAAAGAAACTTTTCACCCTGAAATACCTTATGCCCTTCCTCATGAGGAAGTTAATCAATTCAGGAGAATCACTAGAGCCTACACCCGACATATCGATGTGTTGTCCTTAACTCTCATCCTCGCTTGAAGAAAACAACAAAGAAGACTAGTGGTTATCACTCTTGACGAGTTTTTTGTACACTCCATAGAAGACTTAATAGATTTCACGATTACCAAAATCCAAGAACCTCTTGGTTTGATACCTGAAACACCAGCCGATGACGTCTCCGAGCCAAATGACTTTTCTGAAGAAGAAGATTTCGACTTGGATTCTGAAGATATGGAAGGTAATAATAACCATGAGGAAGAAGGAGAAATCCCACTTCAAAATAACTAGCCCTGGTTGGTCAGAGAAGTCGTGGCCATCCCTAGATGAATACATAAGCTTCCTCGGCATTCAAAGAAGCTGCTTCCTAAGTACGACCCTGAAAATTCAGATTTACCTGAAGATCATATCAAGAAGTTCATACGCACAATTAGACTCGTGAATGTTCAACATGAAGATGTAGTCTGTAGAATTTTCCCCTACACATATGAAAATTCATCTTCCACGTGGTATTTTAATTTCCTGGTAGGATCTATAACTAGCTGGACTAAGTTCTAGAAATACTTTCTAGATAAATTTGTAGAGGAAACCACTATGGGAGCCTTGATGGATGAGTTGTTCGCAACCACCATGAGTCCGAAAGAGAGGGTCAAATATTTCAATAAGAGATTCAAGACCATCTTAAACAAATTCCAACCCGAGGCAAAACCAACTCAAGAGTTACAAATCGAGGTCTACGCCAACACGCTCCCAACTTCTATTTCTATGTTTATAAAAAGATCTGATAGGCAAACCCTAGCGAAATTTTTTGAAGAGGCCAAAACAATAGAATTCCATATGAAAGGATGTAAATAAGGCTAGGCCTCTCTAGTAAATAAAGAAACCCAGTCCCCTCCCAGGAGAGGACTCCTTTTGGATAGACTTTCGGGGAAACCGGTTGAACAAAATCCCGACAAGGGTAATGGAGATATAGAATATTTACCACGCATGGTTAAAAAAACATCAAATAAAATCATAGACATGAAGAGAAGTGTAGGAGAGGGAAACCAAGGCCAAATGCCCTATAAGTATTTCTTTAAAAGAAATCCTCCTGTCAAAGCAATTGAGCCTCCCCCAGCCAACTTAAATATTGATCTAGGGAATGTTGCGTCTAATTATTTTTGTACTTATCATAAAAAAAACCACTCTTAAAGGGACTTCCCTCAATGGGTACACGCCATGAATTTGATGTCCAATCGGTTTCTAGATGAAGTCTCCCTGACCGAACAACCAAGTAGTTCAGTCATGAATGTTGCTGACCAGGAAGAAGTTGACCCACCAGAAGATATGACCATGGTGATATGGGATACTGACCTGATCATGCCTTTTGATGACCTGTTTGAGTCTCAGGAACGACCCACAGAAGTTTCAATGATACAGACACGCGGTAAGGGTCTGCCTGGGTCGAAAGATACCGACACCGCCCAGGCCTCGAAGAGTAAGGCAACTCCCGATCACCTGAAAACACCTTTCTCTCTAAGTAAGAAACCTATAAGCATTCATACCCAGGAATCACCCAAACTAGATTGCAACATGGTCGAAGATTTGAAGAAGTTAAGGGCTAAAATATCCATTATGGACATATGTAGGATTCCTCAGCAGAAATACTTTTTGCTACAAGCTTTGAGCTCAGAACAAAAAAAAGCGGCAACGAGTGGCCCATAAAGAAATGTGTCTTCCACTGATTCGATGATCAAACCAACTGTGTGTTGGCAATTTCAGTTAACAGAAAGCAAATCAGCGTATACTTGTCATTGATGGCAAGTACAATTGTGGTTGTTGATGGCAAGTACAGTTGTCGTTGCAGTGATGACAATAGCAATGAATAGCCGCGCAACAATAATCGGGAGGAGAAGGGTCAGTGACCGTAGGATCCCATTCAAATTTCCCGAAAGAACGAGGACTGTCGGATCTGTAGAAGTTTCGAGAGAGATAAGCAATCGGAGAATTGGGGATCGAGACTTTGAAATGTCCAGTTCACTCTACAACGAAAACCCCGAAATCGCGATACGCGATTTCGCGATTTGATCGTAGCCGTTAAATCAAGCAGGGATCTGGACCGTTCATTCGTATGGACGCGTGGCAGCCAGGAGGCTTCATCGGAGATTTGGGGATTGGGATTTCATAATGCAAAGAACACAATGCAACGAAAACCCCGATTTCGCGATATGCGAAATCCCGACTAAATCTGAACCGTCAGATCAACATGTGATCTAGACCGTTGATCCAACTCACGTCAGTAGACCACGTCACCCAGGGACACGTGGCACAATTAGAGAATGACAGGTGTCAGGCATATCTAACACTTCAGGCTCATGCAATTCACGAATCAGAGTGACACGTGGCAGGATCTAACACGTGTCAAACCACGTGTGACGTCAGCAGAGGCATCGACGATCGGGACTTTGATATGTCAAGAACACACTGCAACAAAAACTCTGAAATCGCGATATGCGATTTTGCGATGTAATCTGATCCGTCGAGCTAGAAGTGATCTGGACCGTTGAATCTCTACATGGAGTATCGGGGATCGGGAATCGGCACTTTGCAATGTCAAAATCTCTTGACATCAAGAACTCCGAAATCCTGAAATGCGATTTCGCGATTTAATCGCAGCCGTTGAATCCAGAATGAATCTGAACCGTAGATCCTAGCCCTGGTCGGAGTTTTGGGGATCGGGTTTTGATATTGACAAGAACTTTGAACATCAGAAATCGCGAAATCGCGATACGCGATTTCCCGATAAGACATATAGGCTATGGGCCACCCAGGAGTCAATGCAGGACAGGTGTAAGGAGTACAGAGGAAGTCAGGAATCGACATATTGCAAGTCTAGGGGGCGTATGCACATTATCATTATAAACCCCGAAATCCCAACGAAAGGTCATGAGTAACGGTCACGTGGACCAGGGCTCAGCCAGGAAAGATGAAGCGCATCGCGAATCGGGAAATCGTGAATCCCATGGACATAAACATTATGTCATCATAAGTGCCGAAACTCCGATGGAGTGATAATACCAAGGTCACACGAAGACAGGTCATATGGACCATGTTCTAGCCAGGAGGGCTAGCGCACATTTTCGAGAAGTATGGTGGTGGTCATGTGATAGCTGATCACATGGACCATTGTGTAGCCAGAAGGGGCTAAATCTCGGGAAAGGAGCACATCGGGGATCGGAGAATCGGGGGTTCCGAGTACATGTGTATCTCGACACTG
>SNQJ01S0014229.1:320036-342392 GCA_010110895.2 Picea sitchensis
TTGAGTTGGTGCTCAATTGTAAATGATGTACATAACAGAAAAAGACTGCATATCATTTCGAAGAAGAAGAGGTTTTCTCCCTTTATGGGTTTCCTCGTGAAAATGTGTCTCTGTGTGTATTTTATGTGTGACTGATGATCTTTACTCTTAATGTCCATATGCTGTATGATTGGTTGATGACACATGAAGAAATCTTAATAATTATTTAAAAGGCATAAACTTGTTTAAGATTATAAACAACTGATTCACCCCCCCTCTCAGTTGTTCTAGTATTTCCAATACTGTGAACACCTGTTCAGGAAATAGGAAGGAGAAACCTTTTGTCCCACCGTTCCTCTTAACGTTTGAAGTCTTCAACAAGAACCTTCACAATTTCTTGGTAGATTTTGGGGTGTCTTCCAACGTGATTCCCTTGGTCATCTGCAAGAAATTGAATGTCGTTCCTCTCAAGAGTGATAAACATGTCATACAACTAGACATGACCTAGGTCAAGGTCATAGGATAACTCAAATACGTGATGATCAGAATATCGACACACCCCACATTTGTGCAAGTGATTGAAATTATCGTAGTAGATATCCCAGAGGCATATGGGCTACTGCTGAGTCAAGATTGGTTTGAAAAGATAAAAGAATACTTCAGTACATACTGGGCACACCTTTGGCTACCCCTGAAGGGACACAAGAACATGATCAGAATTGATAGGGAGAGATATCTAAATCATACGGTCACTGATTTAGAAACCCCTAACGAGCTCTCGTCCACAGATTTCCCCATACTGGGCAATTATTCCTAGGAATCCTACTTCAAAAAAATTTCCCCCCTCTTATCCGTTGTTCCTCTTACCCAAAACTCCGAATTGATTTTCCAAGAGAAATCGTCGATACTGATAGGAGACACTCTCTTCTGCCAAAACCTGGTGCTAGAGCTTGCGAAACAAGAGGTCAGGGAGCAAGAGACTAATAAGGGAAACAAAAATAGTGATTCCCATTCACAAATTTGGACCCTCTATTTTGATGGATCTAAATCTCAAGAAGGGTTTGGAGTAGGATGCATCCTCATCGATCCTATTGGTAAACGTCGTTTCTTGTCCTGTAGGCTAGAATTTGAATGTACCAACAACACTGCCGAATATGAAGCTCTGGTACAAGGATTAAGGAAAGCCATAGATTTGGATATCAACGAATTGAAAGTTTTTGGGGACTCTGAAATTATTGTTAGACAAGTAAGAAATACTATACATTGCAATTCTCCTCATCTAAAGAACTATCAGCAGGAGGTGCATAGGTTAATAGAGCACGTTGAACCTTTTAATATCACTGCGATCCCCAGAACAAAGAATATTTTTCCTGACTCCTTGGCCACATTCGTTTCCAGGCTGTCGCCTTTAGAAGATTATGAAGCCTCCCGATTCACTGTGGAACTGCTCTACAAACTGTCGGTACCTAATAACATTTCCAATTGGAAAGTCTTTGAAGGAGATGAACAAATCATAAAATTCTTAACTAACCAAGATAATTTCAAAGATCTCACTATTGATGATGAATAATTCCAAGAGCTATCCGCAGGAACCGACCCTCGGACGAGACAAACTATGGATAAATTGAAGGGTCACACAATCCCGAAAGGGGCAGCTAATCTAGAAAATTTGTTTGATCTGAAAGAGTGATTTAAGTGACCCCAAAACAAAAAGACTGGTAGCTCTTGTCCCCTTCATGAAACTATAAATCTTGGGACCCCAGAGAATCCAAAGAATGTGAATATAGGGAAGACTATATCTAAATAAGAAAGGAAAGCTTATCTCAAATTATTTAGACAATACCAGGATGTCTTTGCGTGGTCCTATAGGGATTTGAAAATGTATGATACCTGCATCATTCAACAGACCATCCCTCTAAAACAGGAAGTGAAACCTTTCCAACAAAATCTCTGAAAGTATCACCCATCCCTGGAACCTCTCATGTATCAGAAATTAAAGAAACTTTTAGATGCCAAGATCAATTTTCAGGTTAGGCATTCCTCTTGGGTAGCGAACCTTGTTTCGGTGAGGAAAAAGTCAAGAGAAATCCACCTATGCGTGGATTTTAGGAACCTCAATAGAGCTTCAAGAAAAGAAAATTACCCAGTTCCACCAATGGAACAAATCCTGCACACCATGTCAGGTTCAGATATTTTCTCTCTACTAGATGATTTCTTAGGATACAACCAAGTCCTTGTTTCAGAGGAAGATCGTTTAAAAACCACTTTCCAAACCAAATGGGGAACCTTCGCTTACAAGCGCATGCCTTTCGGGTTAATTAACGCAGGAGAAACCTTCTAAATAGCCATGGACATAGCTTTTCAGGGACTAATCAATAAATGTGTGGTAGTATATCTAGATGACGTAACAGTGTATTCAAAGAATAGAGAAGAGCACACCCAACAGTTAACTCAGATTTTTGAGAGGTGTAGGAAATAAAGTATATACTTAAACGCTAAGAAAACTATCTTCGGTGTCAAGGAAGGTAATATGTTAGGTCACATTTTATCTCAAGCAGGGATTCGCATAGAGACGGAAAGGATTAAAGCCATAGCTCAACTTCCATTACCCCATAACAAGAAAGCTATGCAGTCCTTTTTCAGGCAAATCAATTTTGTGAGGAAGTTCACTCCTGACTTTGTAGAAATCATTAAACCCTTACAAAATATGATTCAAAAAGATGCCAAGTTTAAGTGGGATGATGAGCAAAAATACGCCTTCAACAACATCAAGGCTGCCATTTCCCAAGCCCCAGTGTTGCGAAGTCCTGATTTCAATAGATATTTTTTCCTTTATAATTTTTCTTCCGATCAATCATTAGCTGCAGTCTTAACTCAAAAGGATGATGACAACAATGAAGCCCCGGTGTCATTTATGAGTACTAATCTTCAAGGAGTTGATCTCAATTATCCTACTGTAGACAAACTGGCCTACACGGTTTATAAGGAAGTAAAACACTTCAGGTCTTTCATCCTCAAGAATCACACTAAAGTAATTGTGCCACACCCTGCATTCCAATCCTTGTTTACCCAACAAGAAATGGGAGAAAGAACATGGAACTGGATGGTGGTAGTCCAGGAATTTGATCTGGATATAAAACCTGCCAAACTAGTAAAATGACAAGTGTTGTGCAAGCTTGCAGCTGAAGTCCAGGATCAAGTAAATGAAGATCTCGGATGGGAGAACAAAATGGAACTATGGTGTGGTGAAGTAGCATACATATCCCCAGGACAAGAGTCTTGGTATAAAGATTTAACTTATATTCTACATCACGGGACTTGTCCCGAAAACCTCAACCCTAGAGAAAGGAGAGCCTTGAGATTAAAATCTGCACAACATCGTCTTATAAATTCGGTGCTCTTCCAGATCAATTATGATCGGGTACTATTAAGATTTCTTGAATGAGAAGATGTAGACAAAGTACTGAAACAAATCCATGATGGCCCCGCCGAGGGACATTTTGCAGGAAACACTACCGCTCATAAGATTCTGAGAGCTGACTATTATTGGCCCACCTTGTTCAAAGACGCTCATACTTATGCTAGAAATTATAAGACTTGTCAAATAAGCATTGGAAAGGAGAAAAGAGTGGCGGTCCCACTCCAACCTCTTACTGTTTCTCGACCTTTCGAGAAGTGGGGGTTGGATATCATAGGAGAAATCACACCTAGCTCCTCAAAATTGCACAAGTACATTCTTACTTCCACCGACTATTTCACGAAATGGGCAGAGGGAATCCCTCTGACTCATGTAAACGAAAAGGTAGTGATCCAATTCATAGAACAACAATTGATCACGAGGTTTGGTGTCCCTTCTATTTTGATCTTTGATAACACAACTTACTTTTCTTCCACCCTATTGATGGAGTTTGCTCTGGACAAAGGAATCATAATCAAGTACTCCGCAAATTATTATCCCCAGGGAAATGGTGTGGTTGAATCAACTAATAAAAACCTGGTAAGGATATTAAAGAAGATGGTTATGGATAACCAAATAAATTGGCATAATCAACTCTATAATGATCTATGGGCTGATAGAGTCACACCCAAGGAATCTATAGGAAATTCCCCATACTTTTTGGTCTATGGGAAAGAAACCATCCTCCCAAATGGACTCTATCTTCCGTCTCTTCAGCTGGCCCAAGATTCCAATGAAGAACCCTCATTGGCCATGCAACAAAGGATTAACACTCTGCTCATGCTGGAAGAAGAGAGAGAAAAGGCTAAGTCAAAATTCCTATCTCACCAACAGATAGTGAAAATATGGTTCGATAAGCATAAGGCTAACAAAAAGAATTTTGAGGTAGGAGATTTAGTCTTGAAGTGGGACATAGAAAATGAACCAAAAGGGAAACATTATAAGTTTCATATTCTATGGATTGGACCTTTCTAGGTATCTAAGAAAATTGGGGCAAGCACTTATTGGTTGCAGAGTTTGAGGGGGGAAACTGATGCCCTCCCAGTAAATGGCCAAGCCCTGAAACAATACTTCCAATAAATAATATATAATAATAATAATAATAAGAGTGAAAAGGGTAAAAAAAACCGAAGGAGGAACAAAGATTCTTCTTTCTACTAGTGAATCACCATTTGTTGAGCACTCAACACACCCTAAAAATTCTTTGTTTACTTTTTGGGTACCACTTGATCCTTTGCACTGTCTATTTTTCCTTCAGTATGAAACCGATGCCTGTGCTTATATTTTTCCCTTGAACATACAAAAAAGAATCATCTTAACCATTAAAAGGTACTTAACAACCACTTAAGGAATTGACAAACTAAAGCTTTCCCCAACGTTCTTAGGGAGTTCGACATCAGTAAAGATTAAAGGTGGATAAAATCATTTGAGAAGTTTAAAATAGCCGAGGGTCGATCTTCATCGACATCGATAGACAAAAGTATTTATTTTCTACGAATGAACTTTGGCAGGGGTATCGCCGAAGACCGATCCGTTTGGCTTTGGCAGGAAAATGAATGGTAAGCGTCGTGCAAAGGAGGAGTGGTATCACCAACTTCCGACTCCCGAAAATTTTTCGACGACAGGAGGTAACGAAGGTGATAACCCACCAAGGAGCTGCGCACCTAAAAACTTCCTCCGATCACTGATCCCCGACCTCCATGTCGGAAAGACATGAGGTGATGAGACATTTAAACCCTCAAATTTGTTAGGTACAACACATTTAAAGTGTTAGTAAAATTGTGGGTTGCATATTAGTTACTAATCCATGCGTGAATCAAATGAAACCATTAAAATCTCGCCGATACATGCATCTGCCTCCGTGCCTCCGCCGTCAACTAGTTACAATTTAATTGCGGAGAACCGATGATAGTTTATTTTCTAATTGCATTTATTACTTGTATTAACTGGTTTATACGACAGATAGAGTCTCTCCAGTTATATTCTTTCGAAGTCATTGTGTATGATCCTATCCTGCACGGCGAATATTTCAGAACAAACAGAGGAGCAGGGCTAACAATTTGGAGAAGTCGTCTAAAGTTTAGTGAGTATTAGACAACTAACTTAGAAAGCATTACAGGTATATATCCACTTGTGGTGTTTTGTGCTTCCTTTTTATGTTCTCAATCCAACTCTTCTTTGTACACATATTTAAAGGTTGTTTTAACTACAAAAACAATGCCTCCAAAGAAACCATCCACTAGGAAAATCCCTCTCAAATGCTACCTTGGACAGAGATAGGAGGGACGAAAAGGAACTAGCCGCTGCCCTAAAGGAGCTTGAGCACTTGCGCCAGCTTGCCGAATACTACAAAGGCGCCACACAGACCGTTGTGTATCTGAAAGATGAGTTCGCAAGAGTTTACAATGAGTTCAAGAAGGAAATACACCTGTTAACCAAAAACATAGCTTAGTTCCAGGACAACAATCTCATGGTACTCGCAACATGTAAGGATATGTAGTGATGGTATGAAAGGGTGAAACAAATAGTAGAAAGACTCGAGTACATTGAGGAATTCCAACAAGGATGAGATAAGGAAAACATGGCATTCAAATGATAGGCAAAAGTAGTCTTAATCGCATGAAGCGATCAACCGAGTATTGGGCAAAAATGTCTTGGGACCCACATCGAGAGATCCAAGAACAATGGGCCAGGTGCAAAAAAATTTGGGATAAAATTAGTAAAAAATAAAGGATGTCGGGCTCCCCGAGTTCGGCACCCCCGATAATTTCATCGACCATGCTGATGATCATCCCAAGTTTCAAAGGATACTTGAAGGGGTGGCCAGTTTGGAAGATCTCTTCGAATTGAGAGAAATGTTTAAGGGGCCAAAGAATGAAAAAACAAGGAGATCTTTCCCTTTACATGAAACTATAAACTTAAACACCCTTAAGAACCCCAAGAATGTGAACATTGGTAAGAAAATATCCAAAGCATATAGGAAATCTTATATCAAACTGTTTAAGGAATACCATGATATCTTTTCTTGGTCTTACAAGGAACTAAAAACATATGATACTCGCATTATACAACACACAATTCCATTCAAACCTAGGATAAAACCTTTCCAACAAAAATTACGAAAGTATCATCATTTTCTGGAACCATTGATGTATCAAGAAATGTAGAAATTGTTGATTTCTAAGATTGCCTTTCAGGTGAGACACTCTGCCTGGGTAGCCAATTTGGTTCCTGTCAGGAAGAATTCTGGGGAGATCCCCCTATGTGTATATTTCATAAACCTTAACAGAGCATCGGAAAATGATAATTACACAGTCCCACCCATGGAACAACTCTTGCAGACCATGTCTAGCTCTAAAATCTTTTCCCTTCTAGATGGTTTCTCAGGTTATAACCAAGTCCTAGTTTCAAAGGAAGATTGATTGAAGACTACCTTCAGAACCAAGTGGGTTAACGCTTTCTTATAAATGCATTCCCTTTGGGTTTTTTAATGTTGGGGAAACCTTCCAAAGGGCCATGAACATAGCATTTCGAGGATTGATTAACAAGTGTGTAGTAGTATATTTGGACGACATGATTGTGTATTCAAAGAACAGAGAAGACCACATCCAACATCTAACCCATATTTTTGAAAGGTGTGGGAAATATGGAATATCTTTGAACCTTAAGAAAACCATCTTTGGTGTAGAGGAAGGGAAACTACTAGGTCATATTATATCTCAATAAGGAATTCGTATAGACCCCGAACGAATAAAGGAAATAGCTCAACTTCCCTTGCCCCATAATAAAAAGGCTATGCAATCCTTCTTTGGGAAAATTAACTTTGTGAGGAAGTTCACGCTTGATTTTTCTGAAACTATCAAACACTTACAAAAAATGATTCGCAAGGATGCAGAGTTTAAGTGGGATGACTAGTGAAAAAATTCCTTCAACAATATCAAGATTGCAATGTCTCAAGCTCCGATGTTGCGAAGTCCTAACTTTAGTAAATATGTTTTCCTCTATACTTTTGGCTCTGACCAATCCTTGGCTGTAGTATTGACCCAAAAAAATGATGACAATAATGAGGCACTAGTATCATTTATGAACACTAATATCCAAGGAGCCGAGTTGAACTACTCGACTATAGACAAACATGATTATGCGGTATACAAAGCAATGAAACATTTCAGATCTTACATCCTGAAAAATCACACCAAATTCATCGTGCCTCATACCACGGTCCGATTGTTGTTCACTCAACAGGAGATGGGAGAGATAAGGGGAAATTGGATGGCAGTTGTCCAAGAATTTGATCTAGATATAAAACCTGCCAAATTAGGTAAGGGACAAGGATTGTGTAAACTGGTCGTAGAATCCCAAGATCTAATAAATGAAGACCCCGGGTGGGAGAATGAATTAGCATTATGGTACAATGAAGCTTTATACATTCCCCTAGGGAAATAATATTGGTATGGAAAATTTATTTACCTCCTACATCATGGGACTTGCCCAGAAAACTTAAGCCCTAAGGAAAGGAGATATCTCAGGCTAAAATCTGCACAATATCGCCTCATAAATTCAGTACTTTTCCATGTAAATTATGATGGAGTACTATTAATATTTATCGAACATGAAGATGTAGAAAAGGTTCTGAGGGAGATCCATGATGGTCTTGTAGGTGGAAACTTTGTAGGAGATGCCACATCTCACAAAATATTAAGAGTCGGTTGTTACTGACCTACTCTATTTAGAGGCGCTCATACATACGCTAGAAACTGTAGATCTTGTCAAATGAGCGTTGGTAGAGAAAAGAGGGCAGTTGTCCCACTCCAACCAATGACCATATCCATACCATTCGAGCAATGGGGGTTAGACGTCATAGGGAAGATTACTTTGAATTCTTCAAAACAACATAAATATGAACTGACTGCTATGGATTATTTCACAAAATGGGCAGAGGCCATCCCTCTGACTCACGTGAATGAAAAGGTTGTAATCCAATTCATAGAACAACAACTGATCACAAGGTTTGGGATTCCTTCCATTCTCGTTTTTGACAATGATGCCTTATTTTCTTCTACTCTATTAACATAGTTCGCTCTCGAAAAAGGAATCATAATAATATACTCTTCAAACTACTACCCACAAGAAAATGGGGTGGAAGAATCAACTAATAAAAACCTAGTGAGGATCTTGGAGAAAACCGTTGCAGAAAATCAGAGGAATTGGCATATCTTGCTTCATAATGCCTTATGGGAAGATAGAGTAAAACCCAAGGAAGCTATAGGAATCTCTCCATACTTTCTAGTATATGGACAAGAAGCCATTATCCCAAATGGGTTGTATCTTCCATCAATTCATCTTTCTCAGGCTTCAAGAGGACAACCCTCATCAGTTATTCAACAAATAATTGATACGCTCCTCATTCTTGAAGAGGAAAGGGAGACAACTAAATCTATGTTCACCACTCATCAATAGATAGTTAAAAGATGGTTTGAGAAGCATAAGGCCAAAGAGAAGAGTTTTGAAGTAGGAGACTTAGTCTTGAAATGGGATAGATCAAACGAACCTAAGGGAAAACATTCAAAATTTCAAAATCTATGGCTTGGACCTTTCCAAGTATCCGGGAAAATTGGAGCAGACACGTATTGGTTTAAAAATCTGGGGGGGGAACTCGACACTCTCCCAGTGAATGGACAAGCCCTAAAACAATACTTCTATTAAAAAAAAATATTTTTCATGTTTCTTTTGGAATATATTCTAATAAATGTGTAGGTTTAGGGTAAGATGATTGCAAATTCCTCTTTATTTTTGTCTTTCCTTTTGCTTGGTATTTTTCTATAATTAAGTTGTGTTCCATAAAGTAGTGGTTGACTTTAATAAATATGATGCAAAAAACTCTGCTCCTAACTTATGCTTACGTGCAACATAAGAGACACTGGGCAAATACAAATTTCTTAAAGGAGATGTATATCTTGTCTTTGCAAAACACACAACCTTGGTCAATGATGAAATATCCACCTGGTGGTCTAGTAAAGCCAAAAGGGAAAGATGGCTAGTTGGAAAATATCACATGTACCTCTAGACAGAGATAGGAATATTTTCACCTTAACAATTTCACCTTGCAGATAACATACATCCACCTCTCCAAATCACTCGTGGAATTTCTGCCAGAAGAAAATCAATTATATTAAAAAGAGTGCAAATTCAGAGAGGGTATGCAGATAAATTCATCGGGGCTATGGATGCTCGTTGGCAGCGGATGAAGGTCTGTGACATCGGGGTGACTTCGATGAGGCTATGGATGCTCGCTGGCAGCAGAGCAAGGTCTGTGATGTCAGGGTGACTCCGCTGGGGTTATGAATGCTCACCGGCAGTAGAGAAACACTTTATCAAGGGAATAATGATAACTAAAATGGCCTTGACCAATGAATATCTTACTCGAATCTTGTTAAAGAGGGGCGTGGGTCATGGTCAAGAGGAACAAAGTTGGGAAAAGGGATGAACTCCATAGGAAGACCTGGATTCATGAACCCGAGAATTTGTACACATGGATAGGAAATAATCTAAAGAAAGCGAAGCCAGATAGTTTCTCAACCAGATTCTACACATGCTAAGCCTGAAGGAGGGAGTAGAGATTATGTTTTCTCCTAAAGAATCACCATTTGTTGAGTGCTCAACACACCCTAAAAGATTTTTGAAATTTTTTCTCTTTTGGGTACCACGTGTTTTCTTTTTTTTTCTTCTTTATGAATTGAGTCCATTGTGTAGGGATGATTAAGTTTTGTTTCCATGTCTCATCATCGATCACATTCAGATAAATTTGGACCTATTGAATTGAAACTTTTTTCTCTAAAAAGAACTTTGCATTTTAACTAAGAATTCACAACTAAAATTGTGACCCACGCACCTATTTTTGGCATCGAATAAATCCTAGCATTAAAATGACCACATAGCAACGATAATCGATGTATCATCGACATTAGGAAAAAATGAAGGAGAAGTGCATTGCTTGCTAGCTATGTTTGCGAAGAATTGTTCAGAAAATCACCGATATCCCATCGACGTCGACAAAATATGAAAGGGAAAAACACTAACATGGGCCATATCGAACCTCTGATGATCGATTACTGATGCATTTTTCAGAGTCAATGAAATCCTAAAGATTTAAATTGTGGAAATTTTTACGTTGACACATTGTCGATCACCGATCACCGATGTATTTTTGGCATCAACAAGTTTCAAGGGGGGTAATTCAAGAACACATTTTTAAACATATCGTTGATCACTGATCGTCGACCCCTGATACTTCTTCGACATCGACGGGATAAGACCTATTTTTCAAATAGCATATCTAACGAAAATCCCCGATTCAGAATAAACTCTTAGGCAAAGGAGACAAATTCAAGTGCCACGTGTCTTTACCACGTAGGCATTTTGTATGACCATGTTTCATCCCAAGTCACCTTAGATTTCCCCATGTTCTAGTTGCACTTCTAGGTAATAATTTCCACATCAGCGTTGTACGGCTAGATGGATCGACATTGGAGCTTTTTCCAAGGGATATCAACGAACATTGTTTAAGAAAAACACCAACCCCCGACCTGCTCGTTTAAATTAGAAGAATGATGGGACGTTTTCAGCTTGAAATAAGATCGGATTCTGTCATTTAATAGGCCAATTAATGTTTATCTATGCATACATTGTTTCCCTGTGCGCCGAATGAATAACGGGAATTTGAAATTGTTGATGAACCATAATGTAGCTCACTCCTGCGCCGCCAACCCATGACTGCATTTAATCGCGATCATAATGCAGAGCTTGGTGACAGATTTTGTAAAACCGCATTTACACCCTGAATTAAAGAATTGATGTGACACGGTAAGTAGTCTATGTGTTTAAATTACTAAGACAGTTTCAAACTGCAACATTCTATATGTAAGTTTCTCATTCTTAGAGAAGTCAAAGAAGCGAAAAGAGCATCTCAAGAGTTGCACTCGATTCTCATAATTTCAAAACCAAGTTAAGCTAGTGCAAAGAAGAGGTATGTATTTATTTTATCATTTCAGTGGTCACATTTTATTTATATATCAATATCATCTCTGCAATATGGTGTCTAACTCTTCTCTTTCTATGGGAAAATTCCTCCAAGGAATCCAACGACCAGATGCTCGCCAAGGACACCAAAAACGAAAGAAGCAGAGGTCGGTGAAGGATCTTGTCTTGGTGCTGCGAGGTAGTTGGAGTTTTCTACTAAAGTGGAGCTAGTCATCAGAACGTCTACTAAGAAGGCATTTTCCCTACCCCCTACATTTGGAGACACATAGGCGAGAACTGAGTCAAAGATAATGCTCCCGCAGTGGGGAGATTTGTTCAATATGTTAACCAGGAATATTAACCTGAATTTATCCCCCACAGTGACCTGGATGTAAGGATGCTTGACGACCAGGTTTTTTCGAACATTCGATGGTCATGCCTGCATGTGGTAGCCTGCCAAACCCTAGTCTTTCCCCGTATCGAGACACTGGGGTGGATAATCGACCATACAAACACAATGAAGTGCATGTTCAATGATGAGAATGGCATATGTGTCGATGTTTTTCTCTTTACGAAGGTCCATAAATACTACAAGCTCATGGACCCAGAGGAGCGGTTAAACACTGATTTCATAGTGAAATTATATGAGTTCCATGACACCAACAAATTGATGGCCTCTTGGTGGAAGGAAGAAAAAAAATTCACAAAACAAAGCAATGAATGGTATGGAACAACAAACCTAAGGGATCCATACATTTATTTAATGGCTCTAATCTGTTGATTGTATGGGGAGAAGGATTGTGCCAAGTTTTCAGAGGCATGGATGCCCGTGGAATACACTGTGGCCATCTATGGGAGCAGCTTCAACTGTGGAGCAATCATTTCAAAACAATTTAGCACCAATATATTGTAGGCCCAAACACCAAAGGATGGAGAAACACCTATTTTTTGCATGGCATTGTACCTACTAGACATAATCTGCACAAGGAACGTCTTCGCGGGCATGAATCTGAGTTGGCATGTTTTCGAGATACCTGTACATGTCTACTTCAACATTTTGTGGGAAAACAGGTACAAAAAATCCTATGCTCTCATCTGCAATAAGTTTATAGCTCGGGTCTATTTTATTATTTTTAAGAAAGAATGCCCAAGAATTTCGACAACAACCAAGAAAATGATCTCAAAAGTAGGCCACTGATACTTAGAGGAAACCATGATTTATATCAGGGTGTTTGGGGCTACCAACGCACCACATTTACTCCCCATTCACGGCATAGACCGACTTGTCATGGGATAAATCTTTTACCAAACCATCCTACAGAGATATAATGTGACTCTGGTTAAATACAAGAAGCAAGCGTTCATACCCTATGGTTTCAATATGGGGTTTTACATGGTAAACGATATTGCACAAGCTAAACATGAGGGTTTGAGCCAGATGGAATACAGATTCCCCACATGATTATTTCACAAACATGACCTTAGAGGCCTAGTACTTCAAAATTCATCACAAGTCTCCTCATGTTGGCCATACGCACAAGATAAGTTTGAAGATAAAATATTCACAGAATGTGCTCATGACTAGGAGAAGGTGCTACAGAGAAAATCTAACCCAAATATGAATAAGTTTAAAGCGATGAGTATGGATGATAATGTTGAAATGATAGAACAAATGGCTCAAGAAGCCCTCATGGTTAGGGAAGAGAACAAAGCAGCAGAAGCCACAAAGGCATGGAGGAGGGGGATGTTGTTGTGAGAATAAGCCCAAAGAGTCATCCAGAGGTTATAAAATGATCCCAAGATGTTATAACCTATAAGGATCACCCCCACTAATCCAATAAATATTAGAGAGGAGCTAAATGGCTCAAAATCAACCCCACTGGAGGGAACCGCCGATCCAGAAAACCTTAGAGTTCTGACACCACAAGCCAGATCACCAGTGACTATTATAGCCCAGTAGGAGATTCCAAGAACATTAGGTGAAACAGGTGTGCCTAACATCCTCTTTGATATGATTACCATCTATGATGATGAAGAGAGCTTGGGGGTCTCGATTATAACTCCAATGCCAATCACAAAGGAGAAAGAATCGGGGGGGAAATTTTCTCCAATTCTCGATGCTATGATTCTAAGCCATCTACATGGTGACCATGAGGCTAAGAGTATACTAGACATAGTATTTATTGACCTATCGAGGACTCTGAAAGACATCTCTAAGGATGAGCCAGGCTCCGATGAAAAAGAAGAAGAACTACAACAACTAGAGATTGGCACCACGACAACTAATCACCAAGTTAGTGTTGAGCCTGGGACCGTTTCTCCATCTAAGGCTGACACTCCACTAGCTGACAAACACCAGTAGGAGCTCAAGTCACTAGAACATACACAAGTTTCCCTTTCCAAAGAAGTACAAGAGCCAGTCTTAGAACAAATATATACGGCAAGAAGCCTGGGAAACACTCTAACATGGGGAGACCAACAAATCCCTAAGCTCATGGATGAGGTCAACAATATACATGCGATTTCTTATGACAAAAAGAGGAAATCTATAATGAGAAGGAAAACCAAGAAAAGGATGCTCACACTAGATAAAACGCTTCTCATCACCACATAAGAAAAGTTGCCCAACATAGAAAATGCAAAGACAATTGAGCTAATCAGTGCGGGGATGAATATAACTGATGCCACACTGGATTGAGAAAAATGATAGGAAAAGTAACTAGCCACTGCAAAGAATGAGTTGGACTATTTGTTCCATTTGGCGAAATATTACCAGGACTCAACGCAAGCAACAATTTTACTGAAGAGTGAATTTCGAGAAGCATACGCACAATTCACAAGTGAAAGACATCTCTTCACTATGTGCATAGCCGATTTTCAAGAATACACTCTCATGGCATTGGGAACATGTAAAGACGCAGAGAGATGGTATGAGAAGGCATACCAGGATGTGGAATGAATCAATTATATCAATGCAGTACAGAAGGTCCAAGACAAGGAGGAGCATGGCATCCGAGTGTTGATGGATAGTAGCATCTCCCGAATCAGGAAGGCAACCAAATATTGGGTAAGTATGGCCTAGGAACCTCAGTGAAAGATACAATAAAGGTGGTTCGAGTGTGAGAAAAGTTGGGAGAATATCAATCGGGAGATGAAAGACATTAGCCTTCCAGAGTTCGACTCACCTGAAGACTTTGTTGATTTGCATGACATAGTCAAATGACATGTAGAACAAGACTCAACATGGGAAGCAGAGATCATGTAGGTGGCACCATGACACCAGGTCAGGTAAAGAAGTTTATGAAACACCCAATCAAGGGTCACACAGTAATGCAACGTTTAAGTGCCAAGATGATAAGATATAGAGAACGAGAAATAGAGATAAAGGAAACCCTTTCAGCTCCGATGGACCAACATAGATTCCTGTATGCTAACACATGCGAGGATCTCTTTGTCAAGTGGTCAGAGTACGAGAAGAATCATCTACTCTAGTATAACCACTAGACGATCTCAAGAGAACAAAGATATCAAGCGCCATGTGTCATTCTTTTGTTTTACTTAACACAAACTTTTAGTAGCTATTTGAAGTTAGTGATTCTTTATAAATATGGGGATTGGTCTTTTTGGAAAGGTCGATGGTTTTGGGAAAGACCCTCTTTTTGATAATTGTAAAGAATTATTTCTTAGCAACTCTAATTAAGAAGTTCTGTTTAGAACCAAAGAAAAATTTAATTTTCATCAAAGGCGTTATGTGATTGGATGGAGGAGGAACTACTTCCATATTTGAATTCAGTAGTTGATGTTGTAACGAGTAAGAATTTATGAATCTATTGATAATCTATCTTTTCAATACTTTAAACATTTATTTTGTTCTAAATGATGAAAAACAAATCATTGTGTTAAGATGTGATTGATGGTAGAGATAAAGAAACTATTTTTCTTGCACTTATAATTATTTCATGTATATTTTATTTCCATAATTGTTATCTCAGTCAATGCAAGTTAACGTATTATTGCTAGACTTGTAATATGTGTGAATATCGTTGTCAACATTCTAGAGCACGAGGGTTATCCCAAGCTCATCATTCTTCAGTAGTTAATATTTTCCTCTATTAGTTGGTTTATACCATCACCCCCTTATTTTAAGGATTTATCTAATAATAAAAAATACAAAAAGAGAATCGTTTAACCTGAAGGAGGAACTTTCACAGAAATATACCTTGTCAATCACTAGAAAATCCCATCGATACATTGGCCAGATTGAAAGATCTGGAGAACCATTCCACTCATCAAACGCTTCAGAGTCTAATTGGGCCTCTAAGGCAGGTTTTGTTCCTACTATTGAGTCAAAGGATATTGGACCCCTCAACACATACCTGTGAATTCCTTTTGATAAATAGAGCCTCAATTAAGAAGAATTCCATGTCAGTATATGTCATCAAATTTTGATTCGAAATCACATGATGTGATCATGCCATTGTTGTAATCTTGACACAAAAAACTTTTCATTAATGAAATTGTCAAATAATCAAACAAACAAAATCCCCCTACAGTGTTGACATCATTGACACAAACTATCCAACAATTTTTTCTAGTCAATTTTTCAGACTGGAAAAACTAAGTGATGCAAACTGGCCATTTCAAAATTAATGTGACTAACTTTGAATACTAGAAATAAATTTCAATAGCACTACAAAATTGCTTATAGTCCTCAATATTGTCAAGTGAAACAGTGGTTTATTTAACATATCCTTCCAATTCTTTAGTCATACTCACAATGGCGCTTGACCTCTCTTATGACTCTCTTGCTTGGACTTTGCTTGTCTTAGAAGAAGGAATATCAATTGAACCCATAATCACAGGCCACATAGGAAATGTGCAACTATATCACAAGGATAATGTCGGAACACCCCCACAACCTGGTCTCTAAAATCATCTATATTTTTCCTTTGTGTGTCTATGTTTCTTTATTCTTACCAAATCATGGAGCGAATCCAAAAGGAAATAGAGGAAAATAAAATGACCAAATTTAAACATCAAAAATCTAGGCACCATAATTTTTCCATCGAAGCCAAATTGATGAAATCTAACATTGAAACTGTCCTCGACTCGATATTCTATATTCTTGGAATTATATTATATTTCAGAGACACATTTTATTACCCTATTTAAGGACATCATTCTTCATCTAAGCTTTGATCTGATCTAGCTTGTACACTTTCACAAGAGTTTGATGTGGTTGTTGTATTTATGTCCACCGCCATCCGACTTTGCCTCTGAGAGGTATTCCTCCTTTATCACTCACACATTCTCCTCAGCATAAAATTTGATGTCTTCCTTCCCTAGAACTATTGTGTCCACCTGTAGTTGGAAGGATCGTTTCTTTTAATAACATCCCATGAATTTATCAACCTATTCAATACTAGCCACTATTTTCTTCACCTTAATGGTACCATGCACATACATATGTTTTTTCAACCAGAGCATGGCTCTAATACCAAAAATTACAAGACAATACAAAACAATACATCAATTAGCTCACCAACTTTGAATATTACATTGAAATAGGCTTCAATATATAGCCAAATGATGCATCTAACAATTTACTATTCTTGATTTTCTCGTAGATAAGAGAAAAAAATTGCTACTCATCAAAAAAATATTAAAGTATGGTTCGATAAGAATTCTTATATGGATAAGGATTTCCAAGTGGGTGATATGGTTCTAAAATGGGATAAGCCACATGAAGAAAAAGGGAATCATTCCAAATTCCAAAAAAATTAGCTTGGTCCTTATTTGGTTGAGGAGAAGCTTGACCTAGAAATGTATAGATTGAATTTTTTTTAGGGATAAGTAGACCTCCTTCTTGTTAATGGAAAATTATTGAAGAAATAATAAGTGACTTGTACATAAATAATGAGTTTTTTGTTTCTCATTTCTGTTTTTTCAAATTTTCTTAGCTTTCTTTTGTTTTCTACTTTGTCTTGTTTCTATTTTAGCTTTGTTTGATTTGAGTCATTCCTTTGAAACCCATATTTTAGGATCATCCCCCCAAGATTACCCTAAATGTTTTTTCTTCATAAATAAATCATTATTGCTAACATCCTATTCTTTCAATGATATAACACAGAGTGGCTTGAGACCATGGAAATCTACTCCTAACCTAGGGACAAGACATTGGTTCATTTTGTGTTTCTTTGGTTACCTCAATCCAATAATGAAGACTTAGAATCTATAGAGGAATACTACTGAAGTAGTAGACAAGCATAAAAATCTCATAATTTAGTCAAGGATAGATAATTGGTTATCTTCAAAGGCTCTACATACTCACACTTAACTAAAGGAGGTTGTGTAGACCAAGAACTATATGGAGTATCCCAAGGTATCCTAAATAAGTAAATATATTATCTATAAAAGGTATATCTAAGAAATTCTACCAAACATGTGTCACCTTGCATGCCTTTAAAGGAAGACTGAAATCCCCCATCCACCTCCCTCTAATAACAAGAGAAATAAGGAAACATGTTTAAAGGTAAAGGATTGGGAAATCTATTTCATATCATGTGGGACATGAAGGTATATTCATCGGGGATATGGATTCTCATTGGTAGTGGAGAAAGGCATGTGATGATACAAGTTAATATTGGTGGCCACCCACCTCTTCCAGTTGGATCACATATATCTTTCATCTTGACATTTACAATTTTCATCTTGGTATTTTTTTTTTCTAGATTTTCAGGTCCTAAATTTTCGAGGTTGGTTTGAGGCCCTAAACAAATTTTTTGGGGCCTGTCATAGTCACACTATAGACAGAGTGAAAGTGTGATGGAATAATGTGTATTCCTCGGATAGACCTTTCCAATGGGCTATCGTGCGCCTAAAACAAAGATCATATGAAAATGTTATGACCCCAGGAAGTTGATGTACCAACTTACCCCATCAGGGCCCACATGACTTTTGGCTCTTCATCTCCTAGGGTTTTCAATGTCTATGATTTTTTGTTTACTTCTTGATGCTAAAAATTCCTAGAGGCCTCATTGTAATGGGATTAGAAAAATGTGCATAGACACCACATCTCTTCTCAGATATTAGCTACCACCATTCGAGCAAGATTGTTTTTATTATGCATTTTACAGTTTCAATAGATTTCTTTATTGAATATAATTTAAGTTCCACTATGTCTTTGTTATTTTTCTCTGTATATCTGTGTTAATTTTATAGATCTGTGTTTCATTTCATTCTTCTCATAAATTGAGATCAGTGGTATCAGAGTGATCTTCTCTTCATTTGTTTCTCAGTGCATGTCCCCAACGAGGTCAGGGTATAAGCAGTTGGGAATCGAACCAGTTGAGCCTTTGCAAGATTGGCCTCGCCAAACCCGACGACCTCCCATGGGGGAAGAAAAGAGAGACGATGGGGAAAAATATCCCTTTAAACTATTGCTCGAGGAATCCCTCTCATGACAAAGGAACAATATGATGGATAACTTTGTGCAAATCCTTCAACAACTGCCAACAAGCGACACATATTCCTCAAGCGGAGGTGCCGCCCCCTTCAAGTTACATATCAATTTTGATTTTCATGTATTTGAAGGTCAAATAGATGCGGATGTTGTAGACAAATGGTTAAACCTTAGAGAAGGGTATTTTTTTGTCCAAAACTTTTCTGATAGAGAAAATATTACATTTTCACTCCTTAAGGTCGTCCCCCATGTCAAAGATTGGTGGGATACTTTATGTGAGAAAAAGGAAACAAAACGATTGACATTATTTGTAGTTTCACCCACTTTGGGTTCCTTCAGGGATGTTAATAAGGAACAATAATACCCTGTTGGAAGTTATGATGACTTATGTACAAGATGGACCATATTGTGGCAAGAAAGGGACCAAACAATGTCAGAGTTCACCAATGTCTTCCATACCTTGCACACCAAGATGGGTATAAAACATTCTTAGTGATATTTGGTGCTCAAGTACCACGATAGTATGCATAGATACATTCATACATAAATGGACATCTCGTCCTTGGGCACGAGATATCGATATGGTATCAAAATCGAGCAAAATCTTAAACAAAAGATGTATCAGTTTGGGTATGAAAACCCCTCATAGTAGAAGCAGGACAAGGTGGCCCCAACCAGTAGACCAAAGGACAGAGAAAGTATGGACAACCTTAGGAAAAGCAGTCCAACCCATAAGAAAATAAGGACAATGGGAAGACAAAGAAAGACATTGGGAAATGGTACGAGTTCCATAAGAGCCCCTAGCATATCACCACTTGATATCACTCAAAGAATTCATTGGTGGCTGAGGTGAAAGACTTTGAATAATATGAATTCTCTGACTCTGAGTCATATCCAGAAAAAGGGAGACAGATCATTGATGCAGAACCTAGTGTCACTGTTGTCACCACCAAGGTCCAACCCAATGAACTTGATGAACCAAAGGAAGGCGAGCACCTCTTTAAATCACATATGTGGGTGAAGGGTACTTTGTTGTACTTCATTGTTGATAGTGGTAGCCAAAAGAACCTCATGTCAGCGAATTTTGTCAAGCGATTGGATCTTTCAAAAACACCACATCCACAACTGTACACCATTGGATGGCTTCTCTAAGGGAGAGATCTCCATGTCAGCCAACAGTTTTTCCTTGCCTACGACATTAAGCCCTTCAAAGATGAGGTATTGTGTGATGTTTCCCCCCTTGAAGTTTGTGATGTTATTTTGGGACAACCTTATTTATGTAAATGTCATGATGTATATGAGCCTAGGTCTCGTAGTGTTATTATTACTTTGGATAGGAAATTATACAGGATACCCAAGGTAGTCCCATCTACTGCCATTTCCTTGATCTTTGCTAAGAAATGTAGGAAGGTCATCTCTCAGACCGGGAATTTTTTATTCTTCGTCATTCATGCTCAAAGTGAGAGGAAGGTTTCAACCACATCCATGGCCTCCACGACGGTCTCTCCATGCAATAGAAGCAAGTGGATAAGGTCATGGAAGAATACAAAGACATTTTCTCCTCACCCACTGGGGTACCTATACAATGTTAGGTCAAGCACTCAATCAATCTAACCCCTGACGCACTGCTACCCAATGGGACAATATATTATTGCTCTCTTTTAGAAAATGAGGAAATCAAGCGCAAGATCCAATAGCTACTTGAAAAGGGGCACATCCACCCAAGCTCATCACCTTGTGGAATCCCAATCGTTCTTGTGGAGAAGAAAGACGGGACTTGGAAACTTTGCATTGATTATCGGACCCTAAATAAAATCACAATAAGGAAATGGTACCCAATTCCGTGAATTGACGATATCCTTGAATAGCTCAAGGGGGTCAAATACTTCACTAAGATTAATCTGAAGTCTATCTACCACAAGGTCCCAATAGACAAGACTGATGTATGGAAGACTACCTTCAAGTCCAAAGAAGGTCTTTTTGAATGGTTGGTCATGCCCTTTGGCTTGAAAAATTCCCCAACAACTTTCATGAGGATGATGGATGATATCGTACAACCTTTCACCAATTATTTTTTGGTGGTGTATTTGGATGAAATCCTCATCTTCAACAAGAATTGGGTGGAACACTTGCAACATATTCAACACATTCTGCACACTCTGCGACAACACAAACTATATGAAAATTTTGAAAAATTCTCCTTCAACATGAACATGGTCCAATACCTAGGCTACATTATTGATGAGCATGGGGTGCATGTCAATCCAACCAATATCCAGGTCATCCATGACTAGCCAGCCCCGACCACACTCATTGAACTTAAGAGTTTCTTAGGCCTTGCCAATTTCTATCATAGGTTCATGTTAGGATTCTCCCACATTGCACGGGCATTTAGCCAAGTGACCAGGGGTGGTGGAAAGGAAAAAAACATGTGGGGCCATTCACAACAGAAACCGTTCGATGATTTGAAGCAATGCTTGTGCTCAGCCATGATGCTCTCATTACCCGACTTGTAGCAACCTTTTGAGATTGAGACAGATGATTTATACTATGTTGTGGGTGCAGTTCTCACTCAACATGGAAATCCCATGGCCTATCATAGTGAGACGCTATCAGATATTTTCCATAAGTACCCCACTTACGACAAAGAAATGTACTCCATTGTACAAGATTTTTGCCAGTGGAAACATTGAATTCTTGGGAAGGAGATAGTCATCCACACTGATCATAATCCTTTGCAGCTCATGTCGACACAAGGAAAATTGTAGAATGATTTTCATCATAAGTGATCCACATACTTGCAACAGTTCCATATAAACATCAATTATAAGACAAGGAGCACCAATCACGTCATCGACTACCTCAACTGACCTCTAGTTGTTGCACTAACCATGGGGATACACTCCTGCAGACATGAGACCTCCAGATGGCCCAAACTTTATGATAGAGATATTGAATTCACCACTACCTACCATATGTTGGGAACAAACAAAGATGTTGCTAATTTCCATCTGCAGAATAGGTTGTTGTGCTATCTGGTCCATCTTTGCATTCCATTGAGCGAGCAAGCGAAGATGATTTGGGAAGCTCACTACGGTCGGGTGGCAGGATACTTCAACATAGAAAAGGCAATGGCAGTGTTGCAAAAACATTTCTATTTTCCATTGATCCGACAGGATGTTAGAAAGTATATTAGGTCCTGCATGGCCTGCATCATTGCCAAACTGGCCATTATGAAACAAGACCTGTACACCCCTCTACAGATTCTCGACATGCCCTAGGAATCCATCTCAATGGACTATGTTAAGCCCTAATATTGGCTCATTACCCCTTAATTGGGGCATATTATATTAGTAATGTTATTTTATTTATGTCGGCTTTAGGCCATTAGTTGTAATTATACCTCCTAGTCTCCTATATATACCAAGGAGACATTTTC